>MOOZ01000176.1:1495095-1507350 GCA_002930495.1 Cecropterus lyciades
ATGTTTTAAAATAGTAACCTATTTTTATATACTTAATTAATTTTTGTAACATATAATTCTATGCACTAAACTGTCAAGTTAAATAAATTTACTAAATCCCATATTAATTACAAAGTATAAATACTAAACAGATGTTTTAAAATAGTAACCTATTTTTATATACTTAATTAATTTTTGTAACAAATAATCCTATGCACTAAACTGTCAAGTTAAATAAATTTACTAAATCCCATATTAATTACAAAGTATAAATACTAAACAGATGTTTTAAAATAGTAACTTAACATGATTATACACAGTGAAAAGTAATTTTTTAAAGAAATAAAACTAAATTAGATGGTTTACATAATATTAATAATTTTCAAAGAGTAAAATGTGAATGAGAAAATATAAATGAATTAAATACATAATTATAATAACATTACGATAAAAGATTTAAATCATACAGATCCAAATATAGAGACATTATTATTATATATATATAGAGATTAGATATTGTTTAATATTAAACCCATCTGTTTTGCATTAACGGTTATCCTGATGGTAGGAGGGACCTGTTCCATGAACTCCCGGGAAAGCGAGTCACCTTCAAGGTATAGAACGTGAAGTGGTGCCGATGTAAAGAGAAGATGCGAGCTGCCATCGCCGCAATCATAGATGCATATTTCGGCAGCGCCGTGACAAATATCTTCGTTGACTGCACAAAAGTACGCGCTCCAACACGTCGTTCCTTGTAGTGACCCATCCCGGGGTGGTTCATAGAGCGGTATCACTTTACTCGACTAGGAAAGACAGATCAGATTTTTTTAAAATCTTAACGTAGCACTCTTCGCACTTCCACGACTTTCTAAACTTAACGGAGATATTGGCGACTCCGATACACAGCAGATGGAACTTTTTGTAGCACCCTCTTTTTTTACAGGTGATATAACGCGCGTCGACAATTTTCTGACGGCATTTGTCACATTTTTTTTCCATTTTATTAACTTTACTGAAACGTAACACCCACTTTCAAAAAGTACCCGCAAACAATATTTTTTTGCTGCCTACGCGGATGTCGCCCGTCGTTCAGAGCGGTCTTCGGACGTTTGATGTACGTCGTGTAGCCAGGGTTGCGCAGACTCAGATACCTACAACTAACGTGTTAGGGTACGATCGCACACTCAAACAAGTAGCTAGTAGCGATATAAACGCGAGCGATAATTTTATTAGGATAAACTATGTCTGTCAGTGTATATAACAATATTAATTCTTAAGACAAGTAAAGGAAACGTTTCTGAACCTTTAAATAAGTTATAGAGAGTTTTTTTTCTCTCTATTTACCCGACTACGTCAGGAGGGTAGTTTTTGCGAGCGTATGTATGTATGTGTATATGTGTATGGCATTTCTTTAAACAATATGAGTATCAAATGAAAAGGTAAATAGACCAATCCAAAAATATATGTATTATAATACTTTTACTTGACTATTTTGACATAAACTCATATAAGCGTTAAGACAAGTATATATCATTATGAACAAAAATTTCACTTAAGCAGTCGGGTTTTTTGTTTTAATATTTTTAACGATGTTACTAGTTATAAAGATTGCTATCATTGCGACTTATTAAGTCTAGAGAATAGATTAATGACAACTTTCTATATTTACAAAATTATTTCATATGTGTATATCAAGCAAGTGCCTTACTAGTATCAATATAATGTACAAGTTTGTATGTGTGCTCAGATTTCATTTTTATACAAAAGAATTGATATGCTTACATATATACCTATATGGTATTTTTATCCTTTGTAATGCAAGTTATAAATGACTATGGCTTATAATTTTAGTCGAAAGTTACTGTATTTTTAATTTTTAAAGTAACGCCACACAGCGGATAACCTGCGTACTAAAATGCACAGTCTTGTTTGCGAACCTCTCGTCGGAATACACAGATGTTCTAATGTTTTCACGGTAGTTAATAGATAGCGCTACTAGACTTGATTTTTGATACGAATGGGTTATAAATATATCAAAAATAAAAGTTGTATCGGTTTTAACGAATGTGGTAACAATTTGATATAAAGGTATAATTTGAGTTTACAAACTTATAGAAAGTAACAAGAAAAAATATATTGTCTTGGATAAAATGATAATACTGTAGTATTAAACTCTGAAGCCTCTAAACATTTTAAGTTCGTATTCATCTGTATCCAATTTTTACCCAAGGAGGGTGATGTTTATCAAGCGTATGTATGTATCTATGTATGAATGTGTGTATATATGCATGTATGTATTTATGTAGATATGTAAATTTCTTTGGCACGCGCTTCAGCCCAAACGGTTGGACGGATTGTAACGTATGATATATCATTAGAATCGTCTCAGTTTGGAAAGTGACACAGGCAATATAATTTTAAAAATGCGGCCAAGTGCGAGTCGGACTTGCAGGCGAAGGGTCCCGTATAATTTTCATTGAATAAAGTTGAACAGTTTTCCAACTACCAACATAAGTTATGTTATTCGGTTTTTGAAAAAGTATCAACTTTATCTTGTTCAAACCAATTTTTGTTGAAAGTTTTCCTTGACATCTACAACACATGTTTTATCGAGCTTTTTCAATCTCTTAGTTTTAAAGTTAGAGGGAGGGGGGGGATACATTTTACCGCTTTGAAAGGGCTTATCTCTCAAACAATCGACTTTGAGAAAAAATGGTTTTAGAAATCTCAATGTCATTTTTGAAGACCTTTCTATAGACAACCCCAGACGTGTATGTATGTAAGTATGTTTGTATATCTATGTATGTCTGTCCATTTCTTTGGTACGCGCTACAGCCCAAACGGCTATATAATTTAAAAAAATGGCGCCTACAAATAGAGGAAAAAGGGGGTAAGATTCCGTGTATGGGGAGCCCCCCTAAATTTAAAACATTTCTTATTTTTGTACATAACTCTATAGTCTTAATAGTTTTGCCATTTGGCTGCCTAACCCTAAAAATGGCGCCTGTAAATAAGGAAAAAAGGGGACTTCTGTACTATTACGACAATATTGCTATCAAATGAAAGCTAGTAAATACACCAATCCAATCTATATGTATTATAACACTTTTATTTGACTATTTTGACAAAAACTCATAAAAGCGTTACATTAAATTTATAACACTATGAACAAAAAATTCGTTTTAAGCTGTTGAGTTTTTTGTTTTAATGTTTTTAACGATGTCACTATTTTGTCTTAATCCACGATCGTGCTTAACTCCAATAATTAACAATTAGCTCTATGATACCATAGGAAGCACCACCGCCTCACCTATTACTGCCTAATAATAGCAGTATCGTGCGCTGCTATGTTTTGGTCTGAAGAGTGTGGTAAGGGAGACATACTTTGTTGAGGCATTCCATCTTAGTCCTCAGGGGTAGCAACGCGTCTGTGGCTAACCTTAGGTGAGAGTTTGATTTTACCTAGGGTTCATCACAGATGTCCACGAGCGGCAGTAGCGACTTACCATCAGGTGGACTGCATGCTCGTTTGCTACTTCCATACTATTTTGAATGACAATATTGTCAATAATCCAACCACGTGTCATTATTCCAATCAAGTCACATCAAAATGGTGCACTACATATTTTTGTACAACCCATACAATATGGGTATCAAATGAGGGGAATCAACTTATAGAATTTAATACACCATAAAAAAAATGTCCAACCATCCCAATATATGTAGGTATCAAATGAAACGTTATTAAATTCGGGGACAACTAAACTCATAAATACACATATATATTAAAATGACCGGCTGACCGGTCAGTTAAGTATTTATATACATCTTCAGCTGTGACTATTACTATTAGCGCGCACGGATTTCAATTAACAATTATAAAATATAATTGTTCGTTGGCAAAATACATGCGACCTTAAATCATACTCAATCATAATATCAGATATAATTAATGTAATCAACCACAAATCAGATTTGAATCCTGTATGAAGTTGGCTACAGATGCACTGGTACTAAGAACTAGATACAAGTAAATTGAAATCGCTCAGAGTAATAAGACAGTTATTACCCTACGTCTACGTTTTTAAAATCGTAACAGAAGCACTTGACACCGTATTGTAAGGCAGAATAAATGTGGCACCGATCTTCGACGAAAATTATAAACGTTTGTGCTATTTAGATTCTGTACCCAAAGGGTAAAAGTTCGTCTTTCCCTCCGTCCGTCGGGCTGTATGTTATTATCCGTGATAGCTAGACAGTCGAAATTTTCACAGGTGATGTATTCCTGTTAACGCTATAACAGCAAATATCAAAAACATAAATATTATAACAAAATAAAATAAATATTTTAGTAGGACTCCCATACAACAAACGTTATTTTTTGCCGTATCTTATAGATGGTACTTAACCCTTCATGCGAGAGTCTGACTCGCAGTTAGCCAGTTTTTTTTAACAAGAGAAAATGGGTAAATTGAAGTATTCAACTTGACCTCGGTCTGTGTAACTGAAGTACTGTATTTTGTGTCTAGTTGAACCGATCGCTGGATGAGTGCCAGCCTGTTGAATAAGGCAAGTCAACAGATGTTTTGCTACGAACTTTATTTATTACGTAATGAGCCTAGCCAAGTAGTAAATGCTTCTAAGCTTTTCTATTCGGTTCTTTTAAAGTATTATTGTATTTGTATATTTGTTCTGCGACTGTTTCATTTGGTAAAAACGTTTTAAATATAAACCTGTTAGTTCATGTGTATTTACCATCGAATCATAAATCTTTAGAATTAGGAAATTTAAAATAATGGTTTTCAAGAAATTTGAAGTATTTTAAATATATGTTTTAAAAGTGCGCGAAGTCTATGATCTTGCACTTAGGCAGGAATGGTGAATTACAGCCAAAAGCCTTTACACTCTGTAAGGAGACATGTACTCTACTGGACAGGAATGATCCTAAACGTTTAAATGATGCCGTGCATGTTTTCTAGCATTAATCTTGCGTTTTGAACCATTATTAAAGTATAATGGAGTTGGAATGAGTAGAAATGATAAAATACAACATTTAACACTTCTTTACACAGTTCACACTTTACTTAGGTATCTGTGTATCTATTCACCTGTATATATTGTCACTATCGGAAGTATTCAGCGCCCTGAAAACCAAACAAGCAACAAAACCAGAAGGTAATGATTGTTCAAATTTTGCAAGCTTATCAATATATACAAATGACAGTAAAAATTCACAAATATACAACCTTCTATATATCGTAACCTTATAACGGCTAAATAGGAGATGAAATGTTGTATGAAAGTTGAAAATAATTTTCTGTAAATTAGCGAAAATAGAGCAAAATGAAAAAAATATTTTTATCGTAAATAAGCGTGGGGCGTTTTTGAGATATTTTATATTGACTCTCCTTATACCGATATCTATATATATATATAAAACAAAGTCGTGTTAGTTACACCACTTATAACTTAAGAACGGCTGGACGGGTTTTATGATTTTGGTGTTTTTGGATTTGTCACCATCGGGAAAAACTATCATTAAAAAATCTTCGGTCAAAACATCGTTCTAAAATAATGGTATAATAAAACTCAACTGACAGTTCACGTAATGTTGTCTATGGTTAGATTTGAAGATATCACAAAACTTTAAATCGAAATTGACTTTTACAAGTATTATTATAATAAATATTCTTTGGCGATATTTTTATTGACAAGGCTGCTATCAGGAAGGTCTAATCTTTCAAGGCAAAATCATAATGCAATTATTCGAAATTTCGGATTCGAAACATTGCAAATGAAATCACTGAAGAAGAACAAGAACAATTTGCACGTGAAGAGCTTCGCGTTAGTCTGGCCCGATTTCCTTTTGCTCAATCGCAAGAGTTAAGTGAGGCAGCCTGTGAAATGGCTCGGTTGGCAATGCGAAATCGTCCAGCTATTCTCAGAGATTAACAACTAGGTAATTTTCACGCGCATGAACTTTTTTTTTCAAATATTGTTTCGAGTCGAGCAGTGTTTCCATACGATTGCAGCATTGGATACAATACTTCGTATAGGGCCAATGGACGTTGTTTTCGAGTATTGTGGCGCATTGAAGTTTCTCGGAGAAACGATCGAAGAACCTGAATTTCATCCGAAATTCAAGGTATTTATTTATTTTTGTACTTACCCATAATACAGTAGAAAAATAAACATAAGTACTATATTTATTCCTACAAGGAATCAATGTTATTTAACGTTGCCTTTACTGGAAAACTAAGATTGGATTGGAAATTGAAAATATTAAATACTAGCTGAAGAACCTACCCGTGCTTCGATACGTGTCATAGTGCAAAATATCGTAATTAAAAGTAGCATTTAAGTGGATCAAATAATAAGCTACACCCATTTGGCTACGCGGAAAAATTCGTAATGATGAATTCCGTGTAAAACAAAAAATTACCGACTTAGCTTTCAGAACAAATAAACTGAAGTGGCAATGGGATCGTTTGTAGGATGGATAACCAGTGGGGTAAAAGAGTCCTCGAATAAAAACGTCAGGGCAAAAGGAGTATAGGCCATGGACTGGTGTCCTGAAGAAGACGGCAGGTAACCGCTGGATTCAGATGCTCAGGACCGATTGGAATGGCGCAGATTAGGGGAGGCCCTATGTCCGGCTGTGAATTTTCAAGGGCTGATAGATGAATGGAAAGTATTAATATCATGACGATTAACAATTCACAAACCCAATTTCTAGATTGTTTGTGGTCTGAATTTAGAAAATGCATGATTATCTTATAGTCAATCGTATGTGGCATGTTCACGGGTCGGAAAACCATCTGCTTTTTTCGTTTTTGCGCCTGATAATAAAACGAAAAATATCGTTTATCACAAGGTGTTTCAATGAAAGGTGGCCAATAAAGCAAAAGTCTTTCTTTTTATAGCACGGAAGTAGCAAACGGGCCTGCAGCCCACCTGATGGTAACTGGCTACTGCCGCCCATGGACATCAGTAATCAACCTTAGGTAAGATCGAAGTCTCACCTAAGGTTAGCCACAGATGCGTTGCTACCCCTGAGGACTGAAATGGAATGCCTCGGAAAAGTATGTCTCCCTTCAGAGCAGAACATAGCAGCGCACAAAACTGCTGTTAATAGGCAGAAATAGGTGTGGCGGTGGTGCTACCGCAGTCGAACCACAAAGAGCTCTACCAACTTCAATTTAAGTCTACCTGGTACGTCATTAAATATTTGATTTTTTAAATTTATATTTTATTTTTATAATTATTATCATGATAAAGAAGTGAATTTAATAATTTTGTATTAATTTTGAAACCCTCTGCTCATTTATCGACTGTTAGGTGGAACAAAGAAGAACGCCGGGTCATCTAGTATTTCAATAAAATATTACCAATAATGAACTATGGGGTGCTAGATACCCTACGGATTTTTTTCTTATCACTGTATTTTTTTAACTTATGGAATATTATCTTAATATTTTTAGTTCAGCTAGATAGATAAAGCGTATTGTTAAATATTAAATTCATGGAGTTTTCATTTTTATTTTCATTTTACTGTAGTATTTTCATCCCTCAACTAGTTTATGGTCTGATGATGGGATCTTTATAAGATGGAACTCTTCATCTCTATTCCTGATTTTTAAAATAACTTAGGATAATATTGCTTCAACGGATACGATTATTACGAACCTTTCAATGAAAATTGCATAAAGTAACATGATATGACAAGAAATTGAACTTCAAATGCTCAATCCTGATAATGAAGATTTATTCTCTACTTAAACCATAAGAGTCAGCTATTCTGTGCTTACGTATTATAATCATAATTATAAAGTTATATTTTTGTTTAGTTCTATATCATAGATAGAAGAAAGAAATAAACATGGTAACCTAATTATCCTGACTATGACGACCTGCGTGGCGGAGCGGTCACCATACCGGTCTGACACGCATTGGGTCCCAGGTTAGATCCTCGGTCAGACAGACATCAGAATGATAAGTTTAGATTTCTATTCTGGGTCTGGGTGTTTGTATATTCGTCTTTGTGTGTCCATGGCACCCACGACACAGGAGATAATCCTACTGTTGGGCATTGAGTGTAGAAATCGTTTATGTTTATTGTCAGCCACGTAGGAAAAACAGGTATTACGTAAATAAATAATGCAGTAACGCTGCAAGGCTATACAAGTCTGAAATTATGTAGCAACTTAGGTGATAAGGACGAATAGATAGTGTTCTGCTAGACAGCAATTATGTAAAGAATTGGACTAGCCTCGAAGGATCCGTGACGTGGCCGCCACTGTCATCGGACCTTACACCATACGATTTCTTTTTAGGGGAGGGAGGGGGGAGAACGTCTTTACATCAAAAAATGTACACTATTACCTAATGATGAACCTAAATCGAAAAATAATAAGTACAGCTCTTTAAAGAGGATACTGCCTTATTAATTGAATCATAAAGACATACAATAATAAATGAATCATTAATTCCGTATATTTTTTTTGATAATTCTAATTAGCAGTATTATTAAAAACCTTGATTAGCCGTTAATATAAACCCTTAGAACACCTTCCAATGAGAGAGTCCGAGGTTCGTATCCCAGGCGCGCACCACTATTTTTTTTCTAAAATTATGTGCGTATTAGACGTTAATTATCACTGCTTTACGTTGTAGGAAAAGATCGTGAGGAAACCTACAAACCTGAGAGTTCTTTGAAAAAGTTCTCAAAGGTGTGTGAAGTGTACCAATTCGCACTTGGCCAGCGTAGTGGACTATGGCCTGTAACTCTCTCAATCTTAGAGAAAACCCGAACCCAGCAGTGGGACAATAATGGGTTGACGATTACGACGATTAGAGCTCCTTCACACTGGCGTTTCTTCTTCAACAACTAAATGAATTCTAACTAATAAATTAGAAATATTCCTTATCGTTTTATCTTGATTAATATGAAAATGTTTTTGATTTTTTTTTGAATTGAAACAAAACGAATATAAAAAGCTATGACACCCATTATGGATTTAGTTATCAGTTTCTAACGCTTACGCTGAAATCGGTAGGGAAAAGCTTTTTAGTAACTTTACAGATGACAGAGCTTATAGGTTTATAGCGGCAACTCTATCGTCAATCGTGCCTATGCTTAATTCCTTTTATAATTATTACACCTTTTGGCTTAATTATAAGCCAACATATATCTTCTATGTGTTTACCATATAAGACAAATATAATAGTTTGTTTAATATTCTTTTTAGTATATAATTTACAAAAAAAAACTTGTTAATAATTATATCTTGTATTAATTATAGTTATTTTTAGGATTAATAGATAGTTTCTATTATTAACAAAAACGGAAATAAGGGTGCGCCCGTAGCGACGCTAAGCGACCCGCGCTTAGTAACGGAGGGTCGTTGACCTCTCGGCGTCCTCAACAACCGATATGAGTATAAAAAAAATTGTACATAATATAATCAAAATGAAAATAATACATAATAATTACAAACTAAAATTGCATATATTTAAAATATATTTTTAGTGCTTATTTAAAACAAAAAAAAAATCATTTCCGGAATTAAATTTTAGTGATTTAACTGTTAATATTAATTATTAACATTTTCTTTTTTATAAAAAGGTCTTCATTTGGGAGATAAATTTCGAAATTTACCCGTGAGTTTGGTTACCAGGTAAAGTGACGCACGCCCTACTTAGAGTTCAATGTATTCTACAAAGCCTGCGCCCGGGTGGCAACCTACCAGTCCCATCGTGTGTTTCGGAGAGATCGGAGGATCCGAGCCAACCGATCCTCTGCGTTACCCGGCAAAATTTTAATTCAAAAAATGTGAAAATAAACGAGATTTGAGTGCGCGTTGAAATTTTTTAGAGTGCGTCAGTGTGGAGTGCGCTTAGTTTTGTTTTGCAGTCAGTTTATATGTTATTTTCTATTGTTTTGGAGCGTGGAAGTGAGTGATTTAATAAGTCTCAATAAGGTGTAAATTGTCAATAAATTGGCATAAATCAAGTGTAAGTCATAATCTTAATGTGTTGAAAGTGGGAAATTATTTTAATTGTATATTTTTGTTTTGTGAAAAGTGCACGATTGATTTAAAGAAAATAAGCTGAAGTCTAAATTTTACAATTTTTAATAAATTGAGTTATTATCATCAGTGGCACATAAGAATTTAACTTTTTAACAAGGAAATAAAAATTCACCGACGATATCGCTGACACTATTGAAGATTAAATTAAAGACGGAGACGAATTTAAGTATTGACTAAGTTTAGAAAAATACTATTATCAGAAATTATCTTGCGCCAACTCCAAGAAGAAGTTCGGCTAACTTTTAAGCCAACTAAACTAATAAAGAGTTCAAATCAGATTTGCATCCAGAGAAAGATGCCAGAATAAAATAAAGTACCGATGAAATCGACCTCGACTCCGGGCTTGCGGATGAAGTAAAGATTGATCTAGAAATGGTGAGTATTATCATTATATTATAGTATTATTAATATAGTAGGTACATATATTGTACATGAGAGCTTTTATAGGTTCAATATTTAAGTTGATTACATTTTATATTTTTTGTGAGCCATCAGAAATAAATAATTACTGCTTGGTAAGTTTAGATTAATTAAAGTACAAAGTTTTTTTAGGTCCAAAATCAAATTTTTGACCAACTTACAATGATAAAAGATTAATAAAATTGTGATGATACAGGTAAATTAAAAAGATATATTATTGTAAAAATATTGTAAAAATGATTAAAATTCGTGTGACAAACACATTTCTAGAAATGCATATATTTCTCAAATGTGTTTATATAACATTGAATAGTAAAATAATATCACCAAAAATTACACATAATATATTATGTAATGTACATAAATAAATTATATATATATTTTTATTATATATGTTTTTTTTTATAGAATGGAAGTAGCAAACGAGCATGCAGCCCACCTGATGGTAAGTGAAGTGATCAACCCTAGGGAAGATCAAAGTCTTACCTAAGGTTAGCCGCAGATGCGTTGCTACTTCTGAGGACTAAGATGGAATGCCTCGGAAAAGTATGTACATAGGTCACGAGTTATCTAAGCGATTAATCGCGGGTATTAATCCAATCAATTGTTGCAGGGCATAAGAGGGATATAAGAATTATGATTAAATTCAATTTTTTTTGTCAATAAGCAGTGTTAGAATTATTCAGCTACCTTTTTTTTTAATATTATTCTTCTTAAAATTATTATATATTTTTTTCGTCGATCAAAATTCCTAGTTGGAGTACCACCACCCTTCACGGACGACATGAATCTACGCTACACCATTGTGAAATGTATACTTACTGATGATTTAATTGGTACATCGCACAAAGGTCTAAACAGAGGATACAAGATTACGGGTACAATCACGGCATTCGGGTAAGAATGAGGTATGTGTGTAAGGTAATTGAACAGAGGGACAGACGGACAGTGGAGTCTCAGTTCTCGTTTTTACCGTTTGAGTACGGAACCCTATACATGGTAAATAATATAGTTATCAAAAACCAGTCTTAAATAGATTTAAGTTACTGCAAGTATAGTAAGTAAAATACAAATCATCGCGAGCGTTAATCATCCGGATCGAAACTCAGTGGCTCTACACCACACAAATACTGTAAATAATAGAGCGGATTAATATATGTAAATTTAGATGTTTGTCAACTTTGCAATATGATTTATTATGTGGGATTTTTACGGGTCAACATTCGGCACACGGCTAGGCCTCACGGCTAAAATCGACTGAGTAATTAACGATTCGACGAAGTCGTAGGTGACTAAATTAGCAAAATCGTAAGGAAAGAAGGTTTCGTCTTGATGCATGACGACCGGCCGCATATGGCGGGCGACTAAAATTGTCGAAGACAATTACTTACTTATTTTACTTAACTGTTTGAAACATTACAAGTAAAAGACGTGAGAAGAAGAAGAAAAATAGCAATTTGACTTGTTAGACGATTTGGTAAGCGGCAAACCGCGGCCAAAGCCAATCGCGTATAAATATTTCATTAATATTTATTTTATTTTATAATTTTAGTCTTTCATATAGTTAATGTTGATGGCTCATTATTACAAGATTTATTTTCAGTGAGTTTGTTGCGATCCTGCTCCTTAATACATAATCGCTTCAAAACCTTATTCAACTTAGAGAAACACTATACTAAAATGGTCATATTAAGATGTAATTTGAAATCTGTATTATGGAGGTGGAAAATATATGTAATCCATTGTATGGCGGCGGCCGGCAGCC
>MOOZ01000176.1:1509051-1527215 GCA_002930495.1 Cecropterus lyciades
ATATCGTAGAAAAGCTTTTCGCGAAAATATATATGGAAATTATAAACCTAGATAAATCTAATATGGAAAATCTCGTAGGCAAGCTATGGTAATGAGCATGCCAACTGAACTGTGGAGGACTGCCACAAGTTCAGTTGGTGCAAATGGGACTTCATCCAAGGTAAAAAGGATACTTGAGAAACATTATAGAAACTGCAGTTTTATGAAGTTAATTTAGATTAAGACTGATGGTTGATAATACACACACTTATATATATGTATATCGGCAGATGGCCATACTTTTTAATTGGACTACACACGTGTTAAATAGGATATCAGCGAATCAAATGATTAATACACACATTAATACACATCGGAAGACTCCGCTGGATGGTAGTTACTCAATATTGAATTGCATCTCACTCATCTGTTTTAGTTTTGATTAATTGATGTTTTCAATGTATTCGAGTTTATTGAGTGCGATTAGGATATTAAACAAAGTATGAAATTAAAGACAAATAATGAAATACTTTTATTAGTATTTATTTTGAAATAACATCAATTTTTCTAAAAACAATTAGTCACAATCAATAATGTTTAATTTTATCTTAATGCGAGTTGATGAACAATATTTTTAGTTAATTCCTGAGGAGTATAAATGAATAAATGATTAGGACATTCAACAGTATGACGGGTGTTGTTTTCTAACGCGTGTTGGTATGTGACCTAGGTCACATCTTCTTTATAAATAGTCTGTCAGTCAGTAAGTCTGAACTTAACTCTGTGGGATTTTTCGTTTTAGTCAACGTGCTTGTTGTTCGTTATACATTAATTATCGAGCAAGGTTGTTTGGGTGTTGTGATATGCGTTACTGATACAGTTCTATTTGCCGTATAATCTCCTGTTTAACTGTAGGTTCATTAGGTATGAACCAGGGAGCGTTGATTATCATCCGCAGTATCTTGTTTTGGAATCTCTGTAGTATTTCAATATTGGAGTTGTACGCGGTACCCCACAATTGGATTCCATACGTCCAGTTGGGCTTTAACCTTTAGTGTGGAAAAGGCTTACAAAGCAATATTTTTTTTTATTAAATTTAACCGAATTGTGAATATAAACCATTCTCGGGCCCGCCTAAAGACACACAAAAAATCATTTAAATCTGTCCAGCCGTTTAGGAAAAAATGACATACACACGTACAGAATAATTATGTATAAAGATATATAAATTATCATAATTAAGACGTATGGCCATCTGCCGACATATATACATATAAATGTGTGTATTTTCCTGCTTCTTAATTAGACTACACTTGTGTGAAATATGAATTCAGCGAATGAAACAATAATCGTCACTAATACACATCGTTACATTTATAATTTACAAGCAGACCCGTGCCAATTTCATTGGACATTAAATATTTTGGTGGGGTTCTTAGTACTAAGTGAACGGATTTAATATCCGACTGCCTAAAAAAATTTTTATCGAGTTTGCATATATTATGTAAAATTTTGGTCTAACTGTGTTGTTCGTTCTTCGTTCGCGCAGACAATGATATAAACCATCCATCCATTAGATTTTTGAGATCCACTACTGGACAAAGGCCTCTCCTAAAAGGAGGTTTGTCATTAATAACCGCGTCTGGCCTGAGTATTGATGACTGCAGTGAGTGTTGCCATCAACACTGATAGATAGTGGCGCATACATTGATAGACTCTGCTGCCCATATAAATTTTCACCCATTATACATCCAAGAGTGATGAGTTTAGATTTCTGTTCCGGGTCTGGGTGTTTGTGTATTCGTCTTTGTGTGTCCATGGCACCCACGACACAGGAGAAAATCCTACTGTGGGGCTATGAGTGTAAAAAGCATTTACATTTACCTCCTTCTACTTCTACTAATTTTGGAAAACACTGAAATACGTAACTCATTATTTTGGCCGTATTCAATTGATACAGTATATCTCCTATTTCACCTCTTTGGGGGTTGAATTTTGAAAAATCCTTCTTTATTGGACGTATGGAGTCGACATAAGTGTAACTAAGTTGAAATGTAGATTAAGCAATACGTTACGGACAGCGCAGTCACATCCTAACCTCCCTAGCTTTATTGGCCACTTATCAGTGAAGCACCTTGTGATATACGATATTTTTCGTTTTATTATCAGGCGCAAGAACGAATAAAGCAGATGGTTTTCCGACCGTGAACATGCCACATACGATTGACCATAAGAAAATCATGCATTTTCTAAATTCAGACCACAAACAATCTAGAAATTGGCCTTGTGATTTGTTAATCGTCATGATATTAATACTATCCATTCATTTATCTATCCGACCTTGAAAGTTCACTGCCGGACATAGGCCTCCCGTAATCTGCGCCACTTCAATTGGTCCTGAGCATCTGAACCCAGCGGTTACGTGCCGTCTTCTTCAGTTCACCGTCCACGGTCTATACTCCTTTTGCCCAGACAAACGATCCCATTGCCACTTCAGTTTACTTGTTCTGAGAGCTAAGTCGGTAATTTTTGTTTTTACACGGAATTCATCATCATGAATTCTGAAATAACTTACTCCATGAATACTAAAATATTTCACTCCATAAATATATACTCCATAAATTGAATCGAATATTCATGATACGATACAAATAACAAACTGCTATAATAACTTCGCATTTCAATTAATCAGTAACCATACTTCAATGTTAGCAATTTCCCTAATTATTATTTAAATAACTTTAAATTATAGCTAAACTAGCAGACCCGTGCCTACTTCTTTGGGTATAAAAATTTTTACCGGTGTGTTTCTCAGTGCTAAATGTTAGGGTACATTACCCAATTGCCAAAAGGAGGGTTATGTTCTTACCGCATATGTACATATGTATCTATTTGCATGCCAATTTCACGAAACATGTATACTTTATTATATAAAATCTTTGTGTAACTTTACTTTGTTTAACCATTGTTTGTTACCTTTCAAGTGAATATTAAAATGATTATGATTATTTTAATTGTGAGATACTTTTGAACTGTCGTTCTTTTGTATTTAATTAGTGAGTTATATGACAACAACCTATTACCAATCAGTAAAAAGTCCTAGGTGACACCTTTTATTCCCGTGCCGGACATGTGGAAATAGTGACATCTATTGCTACATGAATGTCTTTGGTCTGGTTAATATACAATTTTTATAGTTTTTGTTTTGTATGTGACATTAAATTGAGAAATACTTCTATCAGTTTAGAATGAATTTATTCAAATTTAGTCCTGAGTACACAACTAAAAATATAAACAAAAACATAGGCCAAACCTAAAATATAAAATAATAGGCAAAACCATATTCCAAGTCTACACCATCTTCGTGGTCATTTATAAAACGTATTTCCCAATAATTGTAATATATGTACCTATAGGCTATATTAAAGTACACTAACAACTTAGTCCGAACAATGGTTTTTGGGTGAAAGAACAAGAAATATTTACAATATTAGTAAAATTGTCCTACTAGGAAAAATATTCCACCACATAGTCTACTTCGTAGGCGGGTGATAATCGGTTAATTTCATACATTTTTAAAAATAAATTATATTTCATAGATGTCTTAGATTTTATCTTCTTTCACTGTTGAAACATCATAATTTATAGTAGCCAGAAAACTTCGAAGAATCTGGGGTTCTTGGATATCGAACCCCGGAAACCCAGTATGGAAGGCAGAATATCAAACCATTATGCTATAACTGCTTACAATACAATCTTGATTTTGTTTTTTGTTATTGATATATAAATATATACTTCACCTACCCTTTACGTTTGCATAACAAACAAAACAATACCTTTTAAAATATCCATCTGAACGTCAATCTTTATCAATCATCGACACGCTGCCTACTAATAGTATAACTGACTACGGCTCTCAATTTTGACGAATAGCCTGGTTTAAAAGGATTTTTGTTAGGCATATAAATAAATGCCGACGGCAAAATTTTCACTACACAATTTTACTTTTACTATACGTTTCACTATATAATTTTAAAATGAGAGCTATCTCGAGTTTTTTATACGGTTGAATTAGCAAACGAGCATGCCACCTGATGGTCATTTACCATCAGGTGGCATGCTCGTTTGCTGCCACCACTCATCACTGCCACCCATGGACACCTGTAATCATCTTCGTTTAAAATAGAATTCTTTCTAAAGTCAATCACAGATGCATCGCCACTCCCGGGAACTAAGGTGGTCACTTCATATGAAAGTGAGCCGGCCCTTCCCTGTCGAACCACACTCGTTCTTTTTGTAAAGTCTTATACGATAACAGGAAATATATATTATATATCTTTAAACTTACACATATGAGTTTAAAGATACACACGACCATACTTTGACGAAGCGCGTGGCGAAGCGGTCACTATACCGGTCTGACACTCACTGGATCCGGTTTCGATCCCCGGCCAGACAGATATCTGAATGATGAGTTTAGATTTCTGTTCTGGGTCTGGGTGTTTGTGTATACGTCTTTGTGTGTCCATGGCACCCACGATGCAGGAGAATTCCTAGTGTGGGGCTATGAGTGTAGAAAGCGTGTGTGTGTTTTTTTTATAACTGATGCTGTCATAACAAATAATTTTGCTACTTTTAAGTTAGAACTTAGAAGGCCCCACATAAAATATTACAAACCGTAACACTGTTATCGGGAAGATATACAAAAACAAGAATTTCCGTGTTAAATTGTGAAAATACGACCTTATATGCTAGGGCAGGTATACGGAATATAAGAGATTGCAATCGAACGGAAATTGAACATCCCACACAATTAACTGTTAAACTTGTGTAATAGGAAGTCGTGAACTTAGTTTCCGTCAGCAAATAATCTGAATCGGATCGGTTCAATTTACTTGACAGAGATCAAATACTCGCTGATCGGGTTCCATTTGCACTGGACTGCATGTAATCCTTTACTAAGAGTATAGTCGCAAAACTCGATTGTAATACTTACGTTACAAGTTTGCTCTACATGTAAATACGATTTAAACTCAAGATATAATTAACAATGGCGAACCACGGGTCGATACCCATCATTCGAGATCGTAACAAAACGTAGCAATACCTATACTCATCGTTCAACATAAATCTCTGTTACATTAATAAGAAATAATGAAGCTATAAATATGATCTAGGTTATGTAATAGTTAAGTTTCAAACCCGCGTTAATAGCAAATTTATAAATAAATTTTAATACCCAACACGCTAAATTTATTATTTATTACAAAACAAAAATTGATGACTAATTTTTGTTGACCAGACCATTCAAGAGAGTCATGGGGACAGGAAGTGTCACCCATAACTTATCGATGGGCAAAAATTTACTAATTAAATACAAAGGCACCAAAATTAAAACCACACCAAGTCACTTCCAACGATTCGTGTCGGACTTTTGATACTAAGAGTCTGTAAAGTCACAGATCGCAACGGAAATGTCCACGTTACCACCTCTTCCCACGGTGCGTTGGTGCGGGCTGTTCCAACCGTAGGCAGCCAGTATAACAAATACATAGTTTTATAAGTAACATGAGCCAGTGTTCGTTTCCAAATTATTGGAGATTTATTGTGTACGTTTTTTTTTTTGAAATCGAAGCAATTCAAGCAATAAGCGTACTTATATGCGATAACGTATTGTTTATAATGACGACCCGCGTGGCGGAGCGGTCACCATACCGATTTGACACGCAATGGGTCCCGGGTTCGATCCCCGGCCAGACAGAAATCTGAATGATGAGTTTAGATTTCTATTCTGGGTCTGGGTGTTGTGTATTCGTCTTTGTGTGACCATGTCACCCATGACACAGGAGAAAATACTAGTGTGGGGCTATGAGTGTAGAAAGCGTGTGTTATTATAATGATTTGATACAAATGTGCGGTAGACTGCTTACCGTTGAAACATTTTTTCTTATATCGTTCATAGCTTCGCCTTTTATTAGTCGACGTTACCGACGTTATCGACGACTTATGTAATTATGTAATACGAGTGTGTGATTTCATGTATCAATGGGTATACGGGTATATCATAGGGTGTTAAAGCCCTGAACGGAGTAGGTTCCTACCGCCTGCTCCGTTCACGTCATCGTCGACGACGATGGGACGTCTACCGGGTGACGTGATAGCCAAAGGGCAAATAGCGGTGTCGTGTTTATAAAAAACGCATATTCGTATACACGATCGGAAGGACACCGCTATGACAGTAGATAAGATTCTTCGAAATAACTTAATTAATAAATTTGTATGTAATTATAAGTAATAATATTACCACACTACCTAGCATTGATCCGGATTACCTAGCATTAGCCGGATCATTTGATTTTAATTGACCACCATTTATTTAAATAACATTCAGTGCACCGTATTTCTCCATTCCGCACTTCACTTTATCTCACCGATTCTGACCACATCTTAATTAATAACATTAACACCTACTTACATCTTCAGTTATAATACCCTCGTGTTCGCTAATTACAGTTACGTCATCACCTGTACTGTTTACTACTAGTTAGTATATATGACTACCAAAAAAATTATTATAAATAGCAGAGGTTTATACACTTCCATTTACAACGTATTGTGGTGACACAAACAAATTTAATTGCTGGTTCGTTCGTAACCGTACTCACGTAAGTAATTTTAGTGTATGTGTAAAATCGGTTTTAACTTTTAAACAAATTTTAACTGAGCAATCGATCTGCAATTTCGTTCCATACTGAAATTATGTTGCAAAACATAAATAACGGAGAATTACACTCTTAAGTGTTTTGAATACCACGATGACTTTCCTTGATTCAATTCAAACTTAAGAATTTTAAAAGTTGCAGAGGAAAATACCGGGATAATAGGTTAGATTAGTATCCTGTTATAGTTAATATTGGAGTGTTTTTTTTTTGCTGACTTAAAAAAAGGAGGTTACATATATATATATATATATATATATATATGTATGTATATATATAAATATACATATATAAAGGTAAGTAAGGGTACCTCCACAGCTCGTGCGTGACTAGATAGACTAACTAGAATTACACTTAAGATAATATCTCTACTTAATTACTGATATGTTACTTGATTCATGAGAATAAAATTACAACTGGTAAAATATAACTACAGAAGCAGGATAATGCAATAGGCATAATATTTTTCCTAATAAAAACCTATACTGCAGACAAGTTTTAAATAGAGCGCCATTACAATAACAACCACTTTGCATAAAAAATGGTTTGAGTGGTGTATCATATTAGTATTTAAGTTTATTTTCTAAATGTCAAGACATGCATTATGATAAAATGGCTTCAAAGGTTGCTTTTTTAAAATTCATAGATTTTGTTATGCAGTCGTTACTTAAACTAGTAGAGTAGATACTTAATACTCAAAATACTGCCGTTTATGAACGTCTTTAATCAACCCTTGATTGGTTTAAAATTCTACCTCAGATCGCCCATAGATACGTTGCTATTCTTGGACACTAAGGTAGAATGCCTCATGTATCTGTTACCTCATCCTTCAAACTAGAACACGGTAGCTTATATCATCGTTGTTAAATGGCAAAAATGAGTATGAACTAAAAAACAAGAAGGTCGCCTAAATATGGCGTTCGGAAGCGAAATTCAATTGTGGCTCCCCCATGATACCTACATATTTTTTCAAATTTGTGTCAGGAATTAAACGCCCAAAAAAATAATGGCGCCTGGAGCGGCCATTCTGATAATTAGTCTAACTAGAAGTCTCCAGTAGAACCTAGAAGTCATCAGCAGTTATATGGTTACACATGAGTTGAGGCTCTGATCGTCCAGTATTTGTGACTCTGGATAGACGACAATTTGTTGTGGCTACAAGTTGACTTGTCCATTGAGGCGAATTGTAATTTGGGGGATACTTATCCTGTGAAGGACCGGAAGGGTATCATGAAAGGAAGTACTGTTGCGTTATTAGAAATCCTGTGGTTACCCTATGCACTTTAAGGTCACTTAGGGGTTTTTAAACACGTCGGGTATCATTTGAGGAAACAAGAAGGGTCCTACCCCTTAAATTGATTTTTGAATTGATTGATGATTGTGGCTAAAGTATTGTCTATAATTATTATTAGTTCAATTGCTGCATCCATAAATAAATTACGACAAATTTTCATGCGTAGTCCTTCATAATGACTAGATAGAAATTTGTTCAAGATTATATTCCCTCTCCATCCATATTCCACTAAAATTATTATACATAGCATAGTAATGTTACCTAAGTGTGATAAATTGAAAAGAATATTGAAATGAAAGACGTACGGACGTCATTTGCTATCAATTGCATACTTAAAAATGTGGGACGCTAGTTGGCGTGTAATTTTGATTTTCCCTTTTTTTTAAACAGTCATTAGGCAATGAAATATTCAGTAACTGATTGCTGGTTAGTAGAATATATTGCAGACGTCGATATCACAAGCCTTTGACTGAATGTCGCCTGACATAGAATTTTTTATGATGATACCCTATTATTCGAAATAAATGTGAATTTATACCATAGACATATTTTGTTATAACATGAATCATAAACTTGAATAAAGTTTTAAAATTTTCCATAGTATGTTAGTAAAATGTATCACTTATAAATAAAAACTAATTAATTAGCAGGATATTTTAGCAACTACTTCTGAAAGGTATGATTACTTGATTCTGTCAGGATATGTACAACATTTTGGGAAGTTAAATGATCGCATAGACAGGCTGGGTCTTGTGTCAGTTTGAAACAGTATAAGTAAGTCTTGTACCCTCCCTGACCTGTTCCCTAGGGAGCACCCGCTTGCGCCCCACCCTCCATTACGGGAGTGGCCGTATCCGACGAAGGCTTTTACGGTCACTTAGACCAAAGCCAGCGAGGCGGTGTTTAGTGGGTAGGCGCCCTTCTCTCTTTTCGGGGAGTTGAGGTGAGTCCCACATAACCTTCGTGTATGCATGAGCATTCACCGCCCCCCTCCTCCTACATCTTCGGAGGGAAAAAAAAAACCCTGACCTGTTGTGATCAGTGCCGTAAGACTATTTATTGGTATTTTTTTCAGAACCTTGTACGACCTTCGAGTATTGGGCAATAATAATTTCGTTATCTTACCCTGGGCCGAGTTGGTGTATCGACCTTGCCAGATTTTTAATTCTATTTTCTGTCGGCAGCCTTTTTGTTTGCGTAAGGGAAAATTTGCCGGACACTGGTTGCCTATTGTGTTCTTGTGTTGCTTCCTTTGCCAGCTAATTGGCTTGTTCATTTCCTATTATCCTCGTGTCAGCTTTAACTCAATGGAGGTTGGTTTCTCCTCCGTGGGTTATAAGTTGTTTTATTTGACCTAGATCTCTGTTACTATTGGGTTTGTCGGTCTGCAGTCTGCAATACTGTCTCGGGAGGACCTATCAACACTAAATATGTTGTTCTTTTTCTGTTCTGTTCTTTTTTATATTCTGTTGCAATGTTATGCATCGCTATGTTCTTGTCTGAAGAGTGTGGCAAAGGAGATATAGAAATGCATCTGTGGCTAAGCTTAGGTAATAATTTGATCTTATCTGGGGTTTATTACAAATGTCCATTAACGGCAGTGGCCACTTGCCATTAGGTGGACTGCATGCTAATTTGCAAGTGCCATATTATAAAATAAAATATATTTTAAAGGTGGAATATTGAAACTAATTAATTTGAATATTCCATGTACAGTCTGTCTGTGAAATGACAATGTTGAATACCTAGTACTTATTAACTCTGCATTATGTTTTTTTTCTTAATCTTATTAACATTGTTTCAAGACACTCCGGAAGGTAACCGTCCTATGAAGTTAATGTAACAAAACTGTGAAAACGAATCGTATCTAGAACAATAAAATGGCCAATAAAATGAGGAATTAAAATTAATATTTATTATATTCGCCGAAAACATGTCAAAAGTTACATTACTGATGAATTTACAATTACAAGTATCACCCAATTTTATTGGCTCTGAAAATAGTAGAAATAATTTTCAAAATTTAAAATACGTACTAATTGACTATGATTGAATGAATGAATGAACGGGACGTCTTACCCATTCCCATCCCCACTGTTTTGAGGGTGATTCGGTACTTTATGCGTCGTTTCCAACGAGCCGATCATCGTCCTACCTGGTGGTCGGACGTCGCTTCACCGAGGAGCTCCCGCGGGAGCGGCCGTCCCCCAGGTGGTCGATCGTGCAGGGGCGCGAACCCCTTTAGGTGTGAAAACTATGATTGTTTGCGTTTTATTTGACAAAGAGACTCGACGAAATTAACTCGACTTTTCGTCCATCACTATGGGAATTCAACAGTAATTAATATTATAAATACGAATGTGAATTTGTTTCTTAGTGACGTTTTCACCCCTCAACTGTTCAAATGATAAAAGGGTTAACAATTTTTATATGGACATAGGTAGCTGTACGTAAGTGAACAAGCTTTTTCTTTCACGTGTCAATATACGAGTATAGAGTGATGTACTATTTTCATGGCATCATGACTCAGTGCGGCTTATTGTAAAGTTATCTTTAAACAGACCATGTGATGCGTGATGAATCTTCAAGCGATATATATATTTTTTTTTTGCAACGTGTGTAAAAACAAAGTGTTTCGTAAAAAAATTGGGTCTACATCTAACGTGTTTATGTGTTTACGTTTATGGTTCAAAATTTGAACTAAGCATACATACTTACCTACTTTTACAAAAGTTGTAAGTGAAATTAAAATAAAAAGAGCTTGTAATAAGTACAATTAAGTAAGGATTCACTTTATTTGCTATTAAGAATCGTGCGCGGTTTCTGTGTAGAGTTGACCGGGTGAAAATCTGTCAGCATGTTATCAAAACGTATTTGTACTCCACCCAATTCCGAAATTATTCGAAGCTTTTATATCGGATTCGGTTACGGTTTCGGATAGATTTCGGTTCCGGAGCTTCTTTACATGCCATTCTTTACATTACCAGCTATGCACTTAAAATCGAAGTTTCGACGAACCTCGCTCACCGTTATCTTCCTTATATCTTTGATAGAGACGAAATCTCTATCAAAGATATAGGTCGCGCGTTGTAGGTATCTGCTGCGGTGTAGGGCGTTAGGAACGTGTAGTGAACACGATAATTATTTATGTTCACACTATCAATTTAATAAAATTTCAATGATTTCAGAGGTAAATATTTAAATATGTCATAATTGGCTTTACACATTTACGAGTACATCTTTAACATATCTTATAAATATAATCTATTGACCTTAAGAACATATTCATATCATTTACTATAATCGAATGCCACTGGAACAGTGTACATTACATTATCTGACCAATGTTTTTGGTACGTTTATTTGTTTGTCGTTTGTCGTGTGTTTACTACGAGTTTAATTTATTTACCTATGGACATTGATTCAATAAGGCTAAACACGTGTATGCGTGATGTTATGCGTGTGTATGTTATTAAAGACCAAATATTTTGCAGATGCTCCTCGTTATAAAATCGGTCAGGTTGTGGTGAACACAATAAGCCAATGATAATTTTGATAATCAGTAATACGTAAATTCATTACAATTGGTCACTAGAAAGCATAATTAAAAACATTAAAACGAATAAAACTGCCGGATTGGCTTTAAAAGAGCTGATAATCTCCAAACAGCCCGGCCCGGCTCCCCAGGCGACGTATACATTTCGAAGGTTTCCCTCTCAAAAATAAAAAAGTTCGCTTACAGCTAAAGGTCTGCATTTGAATATTACTTCAGAATTACTTTTTAAATCGGTCGGTGAAGGAATTTGTTTGTTTCGAATACGGAAAAACCGATCTTACGTATACGTCCGATTAGACCGTTTAAATTTTCTGACAATTGTAAGGGGTGGAAAAAATTATAAATCAGTACAGTAAGGAAAAGTTATATCGGCTAATATCGAAAAACTAATTTACGCCGAATGAAACGTTACAATAGTATTGAATAAAAGATCTATTGTAATCTGTAATATATAAATCTTTATTCAACTCCAAATAATATTGAAGACCCACTCGACGTTATTCCTTCTACTTCTCCTATTGCTGCAGTTGTTTTACCCCTAAAACGTTTTTCTTTGAACGGGATCAAACCAGCGCGTAACGCTGTTTTAGGCAGTAACGGTAGTGTCCTCGCAGTCAAAGCTCGAAAAGTTCTACCACCTTCGAAACTTATAAGCTATTTAACATTAATATTAATTATGGATCGGTATTATTGTCGGAAACAATATATTTCGTGTATCAGGCTATCACGCCCAATGATCCAAACTGACGTGTTAAATAATTGACAAAGGTGAAATATCAGCAGCGGTTTAGCAAATGTTGGAACATTAATGTTGCATTTTCGCATGTGTGGTTCCTTTGACAACCCATAATTGGTGATAATTGTATAAAATAATGTTTATTTTCGGGTACGACCATTTATATAACTATTCATTTTAAAACCTATCTATTACATTTATTGGTTGATACGTTATATTAGCATTAAACCAGGTGGTAGAACCAGTGTAGTTCGACCGGAAAGGTACCATTGCCACGCCTATTTCTAGTGTGAAGCAGTTCTTGCCTTTCGGTGGAAGGGTGTGTTTGCCGGCTCACTCATATATAAAACACACACAAACACACACACACGCTTTCTACACTCATAGCCCCACACTAGGATTTTCTCCTGTGTCGTGGGTGCCATGGACACACAAAGACGAATACACAACACCCAGACCCAGAACAGAAATCTCAACTCATCATTCAGATGTCTGTCTGGCCGGGGATCGAACCCGGGACCCACTGCGTGTCAAACCGGTATGGTGACCGCTCCGCCACGCGGGTCGTCATATATATCGTTGGGTATATGAGGCCGCCATCTTAGTCCTCGGCATTAGCAAAGACTCTGTGATCGACTTCAGTTAGAACCCCTGTTCTGTATGAAGTTGCTTACAGGTGTCCATGGACGGTAGTGCCCACGCACCATCAGATGGTCCGCGTGCTTGTTTACTGCTTGTACTGTTGTACTTCCTGGGGTCGCTTGCTGGACAGTCCGACCTGTCACTCTTGCCGCCTGCAACCTCGTAAGCTCCCTTGTACGCCTCTTACGACATGCAGAAGATATTATGTCTCGTTTTCTATAAATCTTACGACAATTACCTACTGATAATGACCGGCACCATCCTACAAATAAATAAAATCCACCCATATTTTTTTATTTCCGTTTATTTTACCCGTAAAACGCCTAATTAATTCGGAATATATAAGAAGCCTACTTGTTTAAATTAGTAATTTATTCTATGTAACTTTAAATTAATGACAGTATAACATGCACTGTTTAATTTTATTACCAAGGACTGTACCAGACTACTATTCAGAGTTGCAGGTAATTTAGTTTCTCGTCAAAATATTACACATCATACATTTTGTTTTACACCTAATACGAAAATAGTAAAGGAACATGCAGTCCGTTTGACGTGCCCACTACTGCCCGCGGACTTTTAGAATCAAACCCAGGTAAGTTTTATCTAAGATTAGGCAGAGATGCATTGCTACCCCTAAGTTAGACTAAGCGGAGAGAAGCCTATATAAGGTTCCCTGACTTTAAAAAAAGGACTAAGTTGATGTGCCTCGCACTTCAAACCAGTAATATTGTAAGGGAGACATAGATTTAAGAGTGGTGCCGCTAGACTCAAAAATAATTTGCTAAAGTTCATAGATTGATATTAATATAACAATCGCCGACTATAATTAAAGTATAGACAGTATAGTTATCTGTTAATGTATATCTGGTAATGCCTAAATGTTTTTATTTCTATCTGGGCAAGGTAAAAAGTTTTTATTTCATGAATGTAGGTACTTCTACCAAGCTAACCTACTTGTGCATTCGCTATTTTATGAAATTACTAGAAAGAGGGAGATTAAAGCCATACATAATAAAGCAATCTAATCTAATCTAATAATCTAATCTAGTCAAGGTTCTAAAATATCTACGTGATATTGCATGGTAATATTAAAAAGTAAATAAAGAGGAAAATATGTTGTACTTTTCTATTCATCTTATAGTTTCTATTCTCGGCATATGAGATTATTTTTTATTAAAACCTCCAATAATAAGAGTAGAGAGGGGACATACTGCATGGTATGTCAGTGCTTTGTCATTTTTGTGGAAAAACTTCTTCTCACATATATGTCGAAGATAATATAAAATAATTCAATACATTAAAAATCATAGAGAAAAGTTACTACCCACTACGTAATAGTTTTTTAGGGTCTGTTACAGTGAAGTTATCTTTTAAATCGCAACAACGTTAGTGCGAACATTTGAGTTGAGAAAAGATTAAATCATAGTTTTCTAACAAATCACGATTAGGGGGGGTATATGTTTAATATGAAATGAAATGAAATGAAATGAAATGAAATATCTTTATAATTTGCAGTAGCACTTACAAATTGTCTATTACAATATTTTTTCTTACACTACCACCGGCTCGGAACACGACCTCAACTGAGAAGATCCGGCAAGGAATCCAGTGGGTTTGTCTTTTCTTCCTTACATTACTTTGTACATTTTCTTTAACCCACTTGTTTATTACATAGGCAATAATAGCTAGCTCCAGTATCTTGCCTTACATTTGACTAAACTAGACGCTTGATTGGCAAGATACGCTTTGATATTTAAGTTTGACATTTAATTAAATATTAAAATATATATAATGTTGCTATTTATTTATTATTATTATTATTTAATTAAATATTGAAATATATATAAAGCTGTTTTGTCTTCTATGTAATCAGAAATTTTATAATAGGCTTTACGGCACAGTTTGTTCATAATTTCTTGTTCTGCTTCATACTTATTTAATGACAAATTTCTGATCTCAGCTGGAAGTTTACAGTAAAAGGATTATTAATTGATCCATAAAAGAATTATTAATTTTGTGAAGACGAGTAACATGTGCAGAGAGAATGTGTATCACACCGTTTATTAAATTTATTAATATTTTTCTTAACATAAATCTAATTTGCATATATAAATTGGGATACAACAGTTAGAATATTTATTTCTTGGAATATTTCTTTAAGTGAGGCATTAAGGCCCAGATTATAAATGGTTCGTACAGCCCTCTTCTGCAATACAAAGAGAGTATTGAGAGTATATACGCATTTTTCAATGTGAGGACCCCATTGTAATTTGGCATCTAAAGTAAGTAAAGTTTATGTTGAACCAATGCACGACCCTCGAGAGAGCATAGAGTTCCATATCTTTAGTTTAATAATACCTGCTATTTAACTAGATTGTGAAATAAAATCATGATCATTCCGAAAAATTTGCCTAAATTTCGAACCTTGAACCTACAATCAATTTTTCTAAAAAAAAAGCCAAATAACTCTAATAACTAAGTGCTGAATATCGGCCCACATGGGTGTTTGATTTAAACCTTGCTCCTTACCTTCCTGATACTGATAATTTACTCGTGTTACATACACTGTGCCTAGTATACATTAAGACGAATATATTGTCACGTTATTCATATACATATAATGTTCTCGCCTTAAGAAAACAAACCATTATCAAGGGTGGTAGTCAACACTATTGTCAAACATTGTTAACGCGAAACAATATCATATTGTGTGGTGTTGTAAAAAGCTTTTAAACTCCTAATGCATTTAGTATTGTTATCATGTCAGATCACCTGATATTTCTAGTCATTTTGATACAAGCATATGTCATTCTACGATGTATTCTCTACGATGAAACCTATCAAAGTGTACTGTAAAATAATGCCTTTTTTATTTTTATCTAAAACCGAAAGGCTTTATTTCAAAGTATGAGAGAGGGTCTCTTTCATCTCCTAATATTACGATTAAAGATAAGAAAATAAACTGTTACTTCGAAATAATCATTCCTATCATTGCCCTAATGCCTTGTCATGATAAAATCCTCATAGAAATTTGTTCAATGCGATAAATACCATAAAAGTATAAGTAAAACAACCTATTTATGTCTTTTTTAAACAAAAATTGATGTTTAGTGATATGAATTTTATCTTGTCTCATTTATTAAAAATTTCATTCAACCGATGACTTTTCAATTCATCAAGGAAAAAAAAACATCATGATAATACTTTGGAGTACACAAGCCTCTATATAGGTCTTAACAGTGTATCTACCTATCTATTTAACTACCTATCAGCGTGGTTGGCAAGTCGTTTCACAGGAGTTCGAACCTCTCGGAATATTTTAATTCCTTCAACACAGTCAACAACGTAGAAAAATATTTCAATTCCTTGAACTGGGGGTCATCCCCAGTTCAAGGAATTGAAATATTTTTCTATTATATTTATGTGTTGAATTTAAATTTCTTTATTCATGTTTATGGATCGCGTATTTTCAGTATGTTATTATTCCCTTAATATTAATCTATATCTTAATGTTAGTAAATTACGTGTCACGTTGTTTGTCCAGGGTAAACTCTGGAACTACGGAACCGAGTTCAATCAAATTTGCACAGTATATGCAGTTTGATCCAATTTGAAAGATAGTATAGTTTATATCTATATAACTTACGCGCCACATTGTTTGTCCGTTATGGACTCCAAAACTACTGAACCGATTTCGATGAATATTGTACACTGTAAGCAGTTTGATCCAAATTAAAAGATATCTTATATCTATACAAAGTACGTTTCACGTTGTTTGTCCGCTATGAACTCATAAACTACTGAACCGATTTCAGTAAAATTTGTACACCATGTGCAATTTGATTCAACTTGAAAAATACGACTGAATTACTGGACCGATTTCATTTGCAGTTGCAATTTGGTAGGTATTTAGTTTAGGATCGAGAGCCTGTCGTAATCTGTCGGGTGGTATTTCTGTTAGATGCTTTTAGGATTCAGTACCCAAAGGGTAAAAACGGGACCCTATTACTAAGACTCCGTTGTCCGTCTGTTATATCGCTCTCGTAGCTATATCTCATGAACTGTGATAGGCAGAGAGATATTTTTTTACAGATGATGTATTTCAGTTTGTACTATAACATTATATATCAAAAGCAGAATCAAATAAATGTTTTAGGGTGTTCGCATACAACAAATGAGAGTTTTTTTGCTTGATATTCATAACGGTAACAGGTAGACGTTTGAAATATTCACAGGATATTAATTATATATTTATTTTGAAAATTAATAATGAAATAAAAATATAATAAATATCTTAAACATGGGAGCTCCCATACAACAAACGTGATATTTTTGATGTTATCTATTAATAATAGCACGGAACAAGAGGAGGTATTGATTTAAAAATGAGTGTTTTTCCCAGAGTCAAATATAGTATATGTCGGTTTATATCTGGTTGGATATACAGGCACAGTAACACTATATTAAATACTGTATAGAATGAAGCATCAAGCAATTAAATATCACTTTAATTTTCGCTTAGAAGGTAATAAATAAAGGTGGTTTCATATAGAACATACATGTTTCGCCAAATTGGCAAGCATAACCCTCCTTTTAGCAGATGGGTAATAAACCCTAACATTTAGTTGTACGAACCATACCAAAAAAATTTTAATGCCCAACGAAGTGGGCACGGGTCTGCTAGTATATACATATTATGCATATTTATATGCGAAAGGATGGTCACTCACTCACCTATTGACTAAACATCGCAGGGCCTAAACTACTGAAGATAAAAACATAAAATTTTGAAAAGAGGTTCCTTTTATGACGTAGACGTCAGCTAAGAATGGATTTCTTCTGACATTCTACCCCTAGGAGAGTTAAATAGAGGGTGGAAGTTTGTATGAAAATCCTTCAATTTGGATGCAAGCTAAATTAAACTTAGTATTTAGCTTTACAGTTTGATATTATGACGCCGCTGCGTGAAGGACTCCTTGAACTCCGTCGGAACACAACCGGAGTCCACCAAGCGCGGGTTCTTCCCCAGTGGCAATTTGGATTCACCGCACATTCTGGTGTGTACGACGTCATGCAACACATGCCGTCATCCATCCCGGGGTCGCTTGCTGGAAGATTTGAGCTCTTGCCGCTTGTTGATGAATATTATTTCTTACGTCGTATACAAGTTTTTCTGGAATATTTAATACAAGCAGATCCCCGCGGTTTCACCCGCGCTTAAAGAATGCCTAATAA
>MOOZ01000176.1:1527507-1538177 GCA_002930495.1 Cecropterus lyciades
CCACCGCACCGCTTTCGCGCTTCACAAACGTGTTTTACAATATATATATATACACACGATACGCACAGGACGTAGCTTTTAAGGTGTCAATACGCGTACACCTACATACGCAATGACATAACTTCAAAAGTCTGGTGCGCTCGAGCTATGAAACTAGGCAACCAAAATTGATTTCCACAATAAAATTCATACTAGTAGACGGTAGCAAGCTGAGTCTGTTATCATTGATTTAATGTATTATCAGTTTAAATCATTACTAGTGTTATTATAATATTTCTATATTATTAATTTCATGTTCACTTATATGCAATGTTTTTATTCCTATGGTCCTAACTATATAATCTGTCTTGATTGCAATGCGAGATGCTATTTATTTGCCTTCATTCCGAAACAGTTTTTAACTAGAGGATCAATTTATTATTAAAGACGAATTTACCTTTTAGGTAAACTAATTGAAATGTATTCTCCAATTTTGTTTTGTATACGATCGTATAATAATAGTTTGTGTATGAAGCTCTTGATATTAAAATGAAGTAATACATAGATTCCTTAGTATTATTGTATTAAATGCGTACGTACTTGACGACAATTTAGAAACTTACAACGTTAAGGTAGAAATATGTGCGATGGTGTTACGTCCCCGGTCAAACTGAACTGATTCTATCGTCTTTAATGATATACATTTTTTAGATGTTATTTACGAGTTTTTTTTTTATAAGATTGAAGCAGCATACGAGTACGCAGTCCACCGGATGGTAAATGGTTACTGTCCCCCATGGATATCGGTTAGCAATTTCATTTCAATAGAGGTTCTATCTGAAGTCGATCACAGACGCTTTACTACTCCCGAAGACTGCGATGGTCGCCTCATATATAAATGAGCTGGCAGCTACACCCTTCCAAGGAAACGCAAGAACTGCTTCACACTAGAAATAGATGTAGTGGTAGTACTTCCCCGGTACAACTACACTGGTTCTACCAAGTGTCAGATATGATTATTATTATTTATTTTTACGTTATTAGTTTTTATTTCATTTGTTTTAATTAAAGTATAAAATCCGATCGGAAAATTTTCGTATTTTCTTTCACAATTTTCGCATGTAATTAACGATTCTATTCTGTTCCAATTATCTTGTTCTCTTAATACAATCCAATACTTCTTTTACTTCTTTCGTTGTTTACATTCCTTCGATGTTTTATAGTACTTACGACGTAACCGGAGGCTATTTTTTTAATTAGATTTAATTATAAATAACGATGTTATGTCTTTACACAAACAAATTTTCATTTAAATCTGTGAAAAGTGAAAATACCAAATTAAAGACATGTTTGGTCTTCGGTATAAATATATGATCTTCGGTAAATTGTGTTTACATCTTTCTACAGCGGTCCGACGGCTCTGCACTGTAAAAAGTTCTATAGTCGAAATATATACTATGGATCGCTTTTATCAGCAGCTAGAACTCGTTTGGGCAAATTAAGTTATAAACTTAAATCTTATAAATACATATTAGCTCCTAATAGCGGAGTCATTAACTAACGATTAAAAAAGTGTCATGTTCGTGCTGGAAAAAGGTAAACTTAACAGACACCTATCAAATATAAGTGATACGTCCCTGCAAGAACTACGCCCTTTAAGAAACTCCGCAAACACAATCTTGTTATTTTTACAAAATTTGAATTTTGCGTTCGGTTTAATTCCAACCTCGCGATATTCTCAATATATACTCGGAAAACGTTAATATAAGAGAGATTATTGTTTAGCAAACAACACTACTTTCCTTGAGTACCGTTCGGATCAATGAACAGACGATTGTTATTGAGCAACAGGTATCTTGTGAAAGCTACACGAAACTTCGGTCGAATGTTTGGCGACTGGTGAGACGTTAAAGCGCTTTACGAAAGTTTCTACGGCAAATTTTCTGGACAATATTTGCCAGAACAACATTCTATCAATTTTTGGTAAGTTTGGTATATCTTACTTCTTATAAATATTATAAATGTGAAGTTTTACGAGCAAGTATTTATGTTTAATAGCATTTCGCACAAAAATTACTGGTTAACTTTAACTGTAATTTGGCACATGGACAGTTTATGACCTGGATTAACACATAGGATACTCATAACCTTATTAAAAGAGACAAGCTTGTTGTCTTGTAAATACATCAGTTATAATCTAACGAATCGGTACAAGCTGAGTTATCCCAAATTATCTAAATAACAGGGGTAGTGATGGTGGTTTCCACCCCCTAACTCGAAAAATTTGCCATCAGGTCACACCTATGTAGAAAGAAGAAAGTTTCTTAATGAAAAAAAAATGAAATTGGTCTAGAAACACCTGAGTTATTCCAGATTATAAGCTGAAAATTAAAATAGCTGAAAATTTTTCAATTTTCATAAAATGGAACCAATTTTAAAACTACCCATATATAATGCATTCGAATTGAGTCGGTCGGTAGTGGCATCGTGGAGTTATGTCCGAATGTACGTAAATATATAAATTGAAAAATAAAAAATATTAAAAATTCATTATGATCTTGATTATACTCTGTAAGATATTCCAAGCCAAGCATGGGCGGCGTGAAAAACGTTTAAAGAAATGATACTTATTTTTTTGTTCTCGAGAGGGAAACCTTCAAAAAGTACCTGAAGCCGTGGGAGCGACGCCAGGTTATGTGGGACTTTTACCGCAATAAACCCCCCCGGTGGCCGTTCTTGGCGCTTCGAAGAGGACTCCCGGATCTCCAAAGGAACACACCCGGAGTCCTCTGAGTGCGTTGCCCCATCGGGCTCCATCCAGGTGAGCCTACCGCACCATCTGGTCTTTACGACTGTCTTGCCGCCCGCAATCCCGGAAGCCTATTTAGTCGCCTCTTACGACAAACAGGGGATACCGTAGCCCCATTCTAATTCCAGAACTACAGGGACGCGGCGCCGCAGGGCGTTACGAACGCTCACGCCGACTCCCTCTTCGAGCGGGTTGAGCGCACTCTCTTGCACGTTCAGCGTCTTCCTTTGCAAACAATACTTTTTGGCAAAAGGTAATCATGTTGTCCCAGGCCTCTCTGCGCTGAACCATCGAAGGAAATGACTACCAGCGAGACAGTACAGAATTAATGATGTATCTTCAATATCTCGTAAAACAATCTATGAAGTATGTCCGCACCTACTGCAAATATTTTAATCGAAAGATTATCGCGTACTCTGCCACAACGAATCGTGTCCTACGAGTGATCTGTAAGATAAATAAACTTTATCGAATAGCTTACTGTAAAATTATTCAATATCATTTTTAATTTGTCTACTATTTGCTTCATAAGGTTAAAACTCTTCATATGTATTAAAACGCGCTTATTTAGATATGCAGGCAAAATCTATGGGAAACTAGATTTTAAGACACGAAATATGTAATGTGATGACTTATTTTTTTTTTCCAAAAGAAACAAAGTAGAGAAAATATAATGCGTATGTGATGCACCAGTCACTATAATTATATTACGTTTGAAGGTAGGCAATCTCTTCATAGTTCGACTTCGAAAGTACCACCGCCATACCTAAGGGAAGGTGGCCTAAAGCTAACATTGAAACCACAAAAAATATAATTTTACTTGAGTATGATAACAGTTTCGAGCCTAAAAATAAAATAATATGACGTGCCAGAGCAATAACAGTGATATAAACATTATTTAATAATTACTTTAGACTGTTATAACGATAATTTTCTTTTTTTGACTTATTTACACATATTCAAATCAATATCAGACTCATTAAAGCCATCGGCAGAAATAGACAATTTAAATGTATGTTTTAACTTAAACACTTATAACTGACTATATAATTTATTTAAATAATAATATTACAATAATATTGTTCACGGGCAGAGTAACGACTTATTCGTATTCGACTTATTGGACGACCCACGTGGTAGAGCGGTCACCATACCGGTATGACAGGCAGTGGGTCCCGGGTTCGATCTCCGGCCAGAGAGACATCTGAATGATTAGATTTCTGTTCTGGGTCTGTGTGTTTATGTATTCGTCTTTGTATGGCACCCACGACACAGAAGAAAATCCTAGTGTGGGGCTATGAGTGAAGAAAGCGTTTATGTTATGTTCTTATACTTATACGTAAGATAATGTTACGACATGTTATCATATGCCGCGGCGTGAATTCACCGTATGGCGTAGGATCTACGGGCCTCGCGGAACCGATCCTTGCCTGGGCAATTCCCTTCGTGGATGCACCGCCCACCGATGTTGTCAGGTGCCGTTAGGCAGCGGTGCAGCATTTGGTTGGTGGTTGCCAACATATGATAACTAAATTGACAAAGCGGATACCTTACTCGTTTTGCCCTATTAAAGTAATATAATCTCTAATATATGGAAAAATATTAAGATATTTTTTTTTTTTATGTTAGATACAGTTAAAATAATATGATTTAAGGACAAGTTTTTGACTAATCAATCAATCTTTAGATTTTATTATAAATACACTACTTTTTTGTATTGTATGTAGTCAGATGTTACATGTTACAACTCCGAGGCCCGATCGAAGCAGGTCGAGTGTTTGCAGAATGTCTGTACCCATATATATATAAACTAGCGCTTCATTTGACAGCATACAAGCGATAATTCGCTTAAGGCGACCTGATCGCTTTGAGCCTTTATCCCCTATTGTAACGTGCAATAGTTCATATGTTTCATTGGAATGTGTATGTGTCCACGGACTTAAATACGAAGTGACCATCTTAGTTTTCAGGAGTAATGAGACTTCTGTAATTAATTCTTACTTCTGTAATTCTGTAATTTCTGTAATGACTTCAGGTGTAAGCTCTGTTCTACGTGGAGTTGGTTACAGATGTCAATGGCTGGCAGTGTCCACTAATATCTGTATCTATACCTACATGAATATGTATATTACGACATATTTCTCCAAGATGTCATATTAACTTAATAATAGCTCTTTGAAGAATATGTATAATAGTGTATAAATTATTTTTTATCAGAAATATAAATTAATGAAATTCCAACTTATCAATCTAATCTTCAAGTAGAACACAGCACGCAATTGGCTAATAGATCATCTTATTTAGCCTAATGGTTTAAACTCGGCCTTTCAATTGAGGGTTAGAAGTTTGAATTTCAGACCACTGATGTTTTTTAAATGATGTGCGTACCAGAAATTGATTATCACTGCTTTACGGCGAAGGAAAACATAGTGAGGAAACCTGCACACCTGAGCGTTCTCTAAAAAAAAGTGTTTTCAAAGGTGTGTGAAGTCTACCAATTCGCACTTGGCTAGCGCGGTAGACTATGGCCTTACACTCTCTCATTCTGAGAGAAGACCCAGCAGTGGGACAATAATGGGTTGACGAGAGACGAGAGATCATCTTATATAACTTGGCAATACAACGTCAGGTGCTAGAGCTAGTTTTGCTCTACTAAATATAAAATTTCCACTCAATCTAAAATTTTATGCCTCGATCTTTCCGCTCGGGGCATGAAATCTTGTAAACAAAAAAGGGTGTGTTGTCGATATAAGCCAACGGCGCCATGTAATTTAATTCCTCGGCTGAATCTAACTAGGTTCTTTTAATTAATTTCTAAGCTAAGCCAACGCAATCAAAAGAAACAGCAATGTAAGCCGCATTTTTTCAAACTTGCAACGAGTAAGAAAGGGAATCAAAACTTAAAGGGTACTTCCAGTCGACCTAGAATCTTGAAATTTGGCATGAAGCAATTTTTATAGCACATATAAAGGGAAAATTCCGAAAACCGTAAATTTTTTGTTACATCATATATTTTTATAGATAATAGTACGGAACCCTTCGTGCGCGAGTCAGACTCGCACTTGACCGATTATTTTATAAAATAATTTTAGTATAATTTTACGATTAATACAGTCAGATTAACATCTTATAATGTAAATTAATTAACCTAAGATCTTAACGACGACCCGCGTGGCGGAGCGGTCACCATACCGGTTTGACACGCAGTGGGTCCCAAATTCGATCCCCGGCCAGACAGAAATCTGAATGATGAGTTTAGATTTCTGTTCTGGGTCTGGGTGTTGTGTATTAGTCTTTGTGTGTCTATGGCACTCACGATACATGAGAAAATCCTAGTGTGGGCCTGTGAGTGTAGAAAGCGTGTGTGTGTTTATCTTCCTCATAGTTTTTTTTTTTGGAAATTGAATTGTTTCCCCTGATATAAAAAGGTGAAATAGCACTGCTGTTCCCAACACTCATGTCAGGAGCCAGTGACTATTGAGAGAACTCTCGCTAGGGAAAGCTTATATACAGCCGTGGATCACAAAACTCTAATGGATTGATACATTATATTATAGTCTGTGCGAACGAGGCGGATAATCTAATAATTCAATAAAGCCTTATTTATGGAACTCAATTCAATAATAATTATTATTACTTCAAGAACAATAAATGTTTAAAGTTTAGAAAACCATTGTATGTAAGTAAATACGAAAGAAGTCAATTGTTAGGGAAAAAAATAAGAAATACCTAACATAACAAGTAAGTAGTAATAAGTTGTGAATGTAAGAATTCGAAAGTTGGCAATAAGAATGGGAAAATGAAAGCTTAAGTACGTATTGTTATGCAAAGTTAAAGCAACTTAAAGTAGTTAACACCTCTGTATTTATTGAGAATCGACTTATTGCTACATTGTAATTGTTTTTTATATCGTTTTTCAAAAGCTTAGATTTTTTCCTTGTTTTTCTGATTTTATAAAATATAATGTCTTGTTGTCTCTGGATTGGTAGACTTTTTTCTCTTATTAAACGTGGAAAGTAATGCCGCTCAGTGGAAATCACCTGAAGTTTATGTAATTCGATCCAATGGTTAGAACCGCAATTAAGAATGTGTTCAGCTACCGCAGATTTCTTCGTGTCATTCCTTTTGGAGTCATTCCTTTCAGGACCTCCTTATTCAGAAAGCTTATTATACAATAAATGATTTTCAAAATGACCAACTTACTGGACCATTATGTAATTAAGTATTTGAAATTTGACATTATAAAATTGAATTATAATTTGACATTATTGTTTCATTGACCCTATTATTCTTATTGCAATTTTAATTAAATTTTGACATCGAATTGTAATTGTATATTCTTTTGTAATAAAATTCTACTTTGCGACACCTCTATGAGGTAGAAGACTAAAATGTATACAACATTTTTATCTATAACATAATTTACTGTAATACTGTGTTCATGCAAAAATAAATGATTTGATTAGATTTGATTTTGACAGCGATGATGTATTCCTTGATTCGTTGTGAAATGGTTCGTTTTGTCTTTCCAATGTAACAGCTACCACAGCTACAGTCAATTTTATAAACCCTGGGACATTGGTATGGTATGATGTATTTTGGTGTACGAATATAGGCCGCAAGTTTTTAAGGGCAAGCGATATACGAGAGAGGGAGAACGAAATACGAGAGAGGGAGAACGATATACGTTTTATATTATAACTTTTATCCAAGATTCTTCCTATATTATCTGTTACACTTTTTACGTACCGGAAATACGCGCAATCTACTGGTAGTGGTGTGTTTTTCTTCCTATTTTCTAATCCTAGTTGAGTAGCCATTGCACCACAGACCTCACTGATGTGTTTTAATTCGTGTGCTAGATGTTCATCATCACATAATGCGTGCATTAGCAACCGAAGCTAGGTGTCGAGTATGATGGTGTAAATTATCCGTGGAAGTATCTATAGGTGTGAGTAGATTTCCGGTGAACTGCATGACTAAGTGTACTGTCAGGGCGAGTTAATCAATCAGCCTCCGATTTTTCACCATCTCATAAGTGAATTAATATTGATATGTACCGAGTTCAGATGACCTAAATTCGATTCAACTTGTCTCTTTCCCCTGTTAATATGGCAAAGACGTCATTCACATATTTTATCTGAACTTTAATGCAATAAGGGTTAGTAGTGATGGCTTTCTGTTCAAAGTATTTCATCCATATGTTACCAACTACTGGGCAACTGGACTACCCATCGCTACACCAATTACTTTAAGAAAATATTGACCATTGTATAGGACGTTATACTGGGCTGACTCCGGCTCTAACTAAATGTATCAAACCTTCGAAAATACTTTTTAAATAAATCTAAGGATAGTTTAATACATAAAGCAATTACAGAAATACCTATATCAGGGACACTAGTACAATTTAAAGAGAGAGAATTTATTCATGAAAATAAAATAGTAAAATAATAGGTTAGGTTAGAAAATTGGAACAAATAATCTTTACTAGATTCACTACTACTCAAATAACATTCTACAAAACCATATCAATAGAGAAGCATTTAATTGTTGGATAGTGAAAGGAAATATTTTTGCAGAAATCTAAGGATTTATAATTGCGATCCAAGACCAGAAATTATTCTTAATACATATTAAAAGACAGTAGTATAATAAATGATAAAAGTATTATTCTTGACAAACGAAACTATAGATCATATTAGAGGTGCATGTAAAGTATTCGCTGGCAAATTAGGTATATATAAATGTACACAATAATGACATTGATGTTGTACTAAAACATAAACTTATCAACGACAAAGTTCATCACTACAAATACTCACTTATAAAGTTTGTTGTTTGACACTGTGTATTTTCACTGACAGGACAAATAATTGCAATAGACCTGACATTACTTTAATGTTGAAAACAACTTAATTACATACCTTATTGACACTTCAATTCCATCCAAATTTTCAATACACAAAAATTAAAACAAAAACATTGTGATAAAATTCAAAAACACTTACAACACGCAAATGAGATTAAACAAATGTGACAAAATACAATAAGAATCGTCTCTATAATTTTATCAGCTACGGGTGTTATACCCAAAAATCTTCATACATCCAATCAAGAATTAAATTTACAAAAACCATTTTTATTTAGTTACAAAAATCTAGTCTTTGATACCGCATCCATAGTTCTTATGCGATTTTAAAACGTTTCAACATTAGTAAGCAATTAATATAACTATCATAACATATGTCTATATACTGTTACTGAGGCATATATATGTATGCCTCAGTAACAAGATCCTTGGCTCTTATCCGTACTTGGATTCTAAAATCCCAGCTTCAAAACTGAGTAGAAAGAAAATCTTTCATAATAATAGATGTTCATCGCAGATATCGCTTGCATTGCAGAGAGAAATTAGTAGCGTCCTTGAGTGACATAAAATCCGAGTGACAGGGCAACGCGGGAGAGCATGGACGAGCGTTTAATAGGCATTTCCAGGTTTGTTTTGTTAGTAAAATGTGTACTGTCCCACTGCTGGGCACGGGTCTCCTCTCAATATGAGACAGTTTTAGGCCATAGTCCACCGCGCTGGCCAAGACTTAACACATTTGAGAATTCCTTGTTTTTGAGAACTCTCAGGTGTGCAGGTTTCATCACGATGTTTTTCTTCGCCGTAAATCAGTGATGATTAATTTCTAATACGCACCTCATTTAAGAAAAATCATTGGTACGTGCTTTGGATTCAAACCTCGGACCCTCGATTGAGAGGACGACTTTCAACCATAAGGCTTTGAGAGAGAACATGAACTCGATACTAACATGTAGTATTCATAATCGAGGATGAGAGACCGATGCGTACATATACCTATCTCAATAAATAATGTAGGCGTGTCGCAACACGAAGCCGTGATGTCATAGTCGGTCTGCTTTAAAATATCTCAAAATTATTTCCATGATTCATGATGGTCAAAATCTTTCTGTATTAATATATGTCCAGTATTTTCTCTATTTTTGTGTCTTTAGTACGCTTGACACGACACGTGTTGTAATATAGGATTCACGTCGTTGATTTCCACGACACCAGATTGTTTAGACACGCGACTTCGCAAAGTATCACGATGCAATATCATAGCGTATGGATGTTTTTAACTCTTATATTACGCTATCGTTGCGTACTTTCCATTTATGAACATGGCACAGGCGCCTATTCCATTTTACAAGCTTTTAGCTCGTATCAAAGCTGTATAATCGAATAATTTTTTCCGCCTCGGGTGATCTATAGTAGCAGTGTAAGCTTTAATTCCCAATTTCTTTTTCTTCAAATGTTATTTTGTCTTTTGTCTACTATTTTTCAATTACAGTCTCTAATTTTTTTTGTCACCTGACTGTATTTACTATTGTCTGTAATATTGTGACGCTTACGCAATTTATTACAACTACATAATTATGTATATTAACAGGGGTTGCAACTTTCATGGTCGACCACGAAATCGATTGATGAAAAAAACACGACAAATGGCTTTTCCTTACACCCTTTAAACTATAATACAGCTACTTTTAAGAGCCTGGTGTTACAACACGGTACGGTACGGCATAGGATTTAATTGCAACAAGTAGCATTGCATTATACTACATACTACAAGTGGCGGTATTATTACGCATGCCGTGCATGCCTAATATCACTTTCGTTCTCATACTGTTTAGTTATAATTATTTTCGTCGCTTAAAATTCCATGCGATGCCATAGACATGGTGACGATGCCTCCGGTGTTGTTCAATAGGTGAGGATAGGTGTCAAACCCAATAATTACTTCGCATAGAACATGTGTCAATCATAAAATATTTTCCATATTAGCTAGTGTTTGGAAATTCCCGACAATTT
>MOOZ01000176.1:1552241-1563593 GCA_002930495.1 Cecropterus lyciades
ATCGACTATACATTACAGATTACGGTCACTAGCGCCCATAGACATCTGTTATCAAATCCAGAAATTCAGATAGGAGTCCTACCTGAGGTTGGCCACAGATGCATTGATACCCTAGTAATGAAGTCGGAATTTGTAATGTATCTTATAAATAATTTTATTCTTCTAAGAGTGCTTCTCCTGCCCAAAAGTATTTACGTTTGCAAACATACGCACTAGGGTTTCTGGTTTATCGATCTTTTTTATTTTTTAGGCATGAGGTTTCTCGACCTAAATTTCTCGAGTTTCTCGAGTAGTTCGAGAAATTTTGAAAACTTAGGTACAACACAATGTTGTTTAAAAATTGTTGCTCTACTTCTATTTAGATTATTAGGTAAGATCAATTACATTAAATGCTAAGCTCTTAGTTACTTTTTAGTTCAATAATGAACATAAACAATAGATAAACAAATTATAATAAACTGATCTCTATAAAAAGTTACTTAACTTTTTTATAATTATTGGCTTCTTAACTATTGCACTAGAAGGAATGTAATGTTTCTTATTATTTACAGCCCTAACGGCTTGACTAAAAATTCTACTGCTGAAACTGAAATTAGATCAATAAGTACTATAATCGTCACACATATGTTAAAACTAGCTGTGCCCCGTGGTTTCACCTGTTACTACAAAAGTAAGAAACAGTCAAACCCAGCGTGACGTTACATAGTCTGTAGCCCTCCTCAAAAAACGGACAATTCAACACAAAAATATTTTTTCAATTCGAACCAGTAGTTCTTGACATTTTATTTATAGTATGGAAGTAGCAAACGAGCATGCAGCCCACCTGATTGTAAGTGGCTACTGCCGCCCATAGACATCTGTAATTAAAACCCTAGATAAAATCAAAGTCTCACCTACGGTTAGCCACAGATGCGTTGCTACCCCTGAGGACTAAGATGGAATGCCTCAGTAAAGTATGTATTCCTTACCACACCCTTCAGACCAGAACTCAACAGCGCATAACACTGCTATTAGGCAGAAATAGTCGTCGCGGTGGTGCTTCCAGAGTCGAACCACAAAGAGTTGTACCCCCTTCGTAGCGCGTTCAAGCAAACAAACCAACTCAGCTCAGCTTCAACATCAGCTTTATAATATCATATTAAAATATTAAATAATAAAATATTAAATATTATTTTTAGGACAGAAGCAGATTAATTTTGCAGTGGCAGTGTTAAAATATGCCCTACTAATGCCACACATCACATTTAATTTTATTTAACGGCGATCGCGAGATCGATATTTCATACTGTACTGGGAATTTTTTTTTTGGTTAAATTCGATCTACATCTTACGGTGCATATATAAGGGTCTATTTTTCATAAATGTTGAGTTCAAATTATCATTATTTGAATATGTTTACGCGTTTTAATTTACTACAAATATCTTTGTTTATGATGTAATTAATCTTAAAGGTTATTTTTCGAAAACGTTATTATTGATTTCATGACTAGTTTGTTGAATCATACCACAGAAAGTTCTTTGTATCGTACCAGTACTATATAAACGACTTGCTGTTTAAATTGTTATTTTGCTAAATAAATGATTACTGTTTATAGATAAAATCCAATATTTTGAATGTAATCTGAAGAACCTTGAGACAGCAGCGGTACATTTATGTAATGGCAATTACTATGATAAAGCTGGTCGAAGAGGATTGGATTCCGTGCATTCGTTGTAAAAATGGGTACATGAAACTTGTACCTATGTCTAATACAGACATTTCTGATAACTGTTGAAGCGAAATCCATTTCATCTTAGAATGATTTTTTTTAATTACGTAAAAAAGAAACAATTTTTTAAGAACATAAAAATTTAGATGCTACAATATTTATACATAGTTAGGAAAAGTTTATTCAGAAAATTACATTTTATTTTAATACCTTCCATTATACTCCAAAGATAAAAAAGAAGCAATAATACATACTTTCACTTAATACATGGTAACTATTTTTTATAATGTAGATTACCTACTTTCAGAAAATTAATAATTTCATAGAATATGTTTTTGTTGATTAGTAAATATAGGTATTATGTGCCAAAATAAAAGTAGAATTAAGAGAAAGAGATATTTATCACTTATTCCTACATAGTATAGTATTTATTATATTTAGAGTACCGTTTATGATTGTTTATTTCTTATGTTAAATAATTTAATTTATATTTCTAAACAAAAATTGTGATAAAAAAAAACGAAACCAAATGTCGCAATTATATAATTTGATTATATTTATTTAAATTGTCCTATTTTAAAAATATTAAACATACTATATATTTACCATAATTATTATGTTTTACTTTTTTATGTGTTTATAGAAAAGATATAATTCAGAAATACTGAAAACTGGTACGATACATTCAACTCTCCCCTATGCTTATGTAGCGTACGGAATTCCTAGAGTTCTCGAGTCGTGTGAATTTTTTTCCTAGTCCGGACTAAAGACAAATTTCTTGACAATTTTCGAATCGAAAATTCTTGAACAGAAACCCTGTCGCACAAATGGAATTAACTTGCAGACTTCTCACGACTTGTATTAGTGGGCATTCTAAAGGTAAAATGTCTTTATTTTGCTTAGGCCTACGGAGGCTCTCACAAATTGTCAATTACAATAGTTTTCTTACACTATCACCGCATCGGACGGAACATCAACTGAGAAGATCCAGCAAGAACTTCAGCGGCTTTGGCGTTTTATTTGCATAACTTTGTCTTTTTACCATTGCTTTTTTAATATCTTGCCTTATATTTGACAAAACCAGAGGCTTGTCTGGCAATATACGCTACATTTTGACAATAGATTATTATGGAAATATATTGTTATATTCTTCAGAAGTATAACATAAACACATATGACAGCAAAAACACATCAATAATATTAGTTTACACGTATTTGTGTATGCCACGGAACGACTCATAGCGGAAACGATCGTAGCAATCTACATATGCCACTAAAATTTATCAACGCTGTTACGAGATACAGTGTGGTGTAGGATACTATAATTGAAAACCGTTGCAGTACATACCAGTAAAGATGAGAATTACATTGTGATACTTAATTCCATGGTCACTATTAGTAAACGTAGTCACTACATTGAAATCTGACAGACCGATCTATCGCAAGATTACAAACGTAATATAGGACTTAAATTCTGATATTGTAATTTATTTAAACTCAATCGAATATTTAGTTTCTGTTGTAGGCAAAGAAAATATTAAAAATATTTACAATAACGGCGTGATTTTTAAAATACGATTTTTTTTGTATTTAACACTTCTTTGTGTTGAGAAAGTTGAAATTCATTGATGCACACCTTTATAAGAAATCAACAGGAAATGGAGATAAATAGAAGTAAATAATAATATGCGATAATGAATATTCTACTCATTATTTAATATTCACTGTATATACGTTACACTGTATACGTTACAGTGCATACATTTATTCATACAAGATGCATTTGAGAAAATGAGAATAGAGAAAGCCAAAGTGTTTTTTAAAGAAATAGAGTCAGATCGATGAGAATAGAGCCGTGATACTTAGGTAGCGTTTACGAAAAATAGCAGAAAAGGAAGAGAGTGCTAGGCTAAAACGGTTGGAAGAAGAGAACTCAAGACAAAGAAAGTTACTGCTTATTGTATCTACTTCCACCACAAATAACATAGAACGTCCAGAATATGTGGATGAAGAATGTTTTTTTCTGAACTCAAGTCAGCTTCATTAAAAACAGATTGAAAGAATTCAAACCACCTAAACTTATCAAAGCTTTAGAACGAAGCCAGTTGAGCATAAGATACTCTATTTACGACGAAGCTACTTTGTTTACCATCTTGTTCGTCGAAGCCCTTGATTTGAGGAGCGAAAATTTCCTTGTTAACAAATCCTTTATTCAGCGAATCGCACTCAGACAAGAAAATCTAGGAAATCCAAGAAATCTAGAAGCAATAAATATTGACTTTCAAAGCAATGTAACTGGTGTAGTCACTGTCCATTGAGATGGAAAACTATTAACCGAATTGGATGTACGAAGTTGAAAAGAAGAATTCTTGCCAAATATTGCTTTATTTGACGACAGAGAACAAGTTCTTGCAATTAAAAAGTTCTTCTGGAAAACATCAAACAAGCATCAATAATAAGTCGTTAGAAGGTTATAAATGACGTTGCTGCAAGGGCTGTCAAATTAATACAGGATTTTAACGGACTTATATGTATGTACCGGATTGTACAAAAACTACACTGAAGAAAAATTACTCTGCTGTTATTATTATTATTATTTTTAAAAAAGATTATAGTTACCTAATTCTTTGCACATTAGGACAAAACACGATTTTCAATAAATTTGAATGGCCAGTCCATTGAAATGTTACATTTTTTTTAGCGTGCGTTTCTCAGAGGTAGCAATTTTATTTTTTTAATTAGTACAGGAAGTAAGTATAAACTTAAGTTCAGTTTGAGGGGTCGCCACCCTTGTCCCCAGGCCGCTATCTTGGAAATAATGGTGTAAAAGGTTTCCGCGCTGTATCTCGTAATCTATCAATATTATAGAAAATTATATAACCTTATTTGTAACTTAAATTGGCTACAACTTCATTTCCATTTTACGACAAAAAGTGATAGAAAATCACTTTTTGTCGTAAAATGGAAAAATAATATCTTAAAATACTAAATTAACTTAAAATGAGCAAATATTATTTTGGGCTGTATAACTTTTTTTCTGGTCATTTAAGAAAATGACAACAATCAATTTCACTACAAATTTGTTCAATTTAATTAATTTATCTGGGTTTTATAGTACTTCGAAGTTCACCAGGTTTCTGAATTACAGGTAAAAATACGATAAAACGAACCATTAGGCTTATTCTTCTATTATATTCATAATTTATTATTCGTCAGTTCGTTTTCATATATAAAAAATTGGAAGTACTTTAGGACCTTTATTGAATAGACAAAGTTAACTCTATACAGTAATGTTAATATTGCAACAAAACAATTGCAAAAAAAGGCAATTAAATTAAAAAAACGTACCTATTGTAGAAACGAAATACGATTTTGTTGTGCGAAATTTGGGCGAAAACTTAAACAAGTAAAGCGCCCGATATCAAAACTGATCGGAAGTGGTTACAAGGGAGCGCAGCTACACGAATTTTACGTTTAACGTTTTTGAATAAGGTTCATTTTTTATTAAATATTGATCGGCGTATGCGACATTGTTAACAGTAAGAATACAGTGACTGCGGCCCATCAGGTGAAAGAGACATCCTTTGAAAGTGCTGTAACTGCGCGCAAGAACTTCAAGCCTTTCGCAAAGATATCACCGATTTGATGAATAAATCTAAAAATTCACAGAAAAATCCATTGAGATTTATGCGAGAAAACATTTCTGAAATGAAAGCTCAATGAAATGAGATAAAAGCCTCAATTGATACGCTCAATTGTATACAGAATTCTATTAAAATTCAATTATCGAATTTGCTAGTCAAGAATAATGAAACTGAAAAGAAAGTGGAGGACCTCACATCAGTGCTCACTGAAATAAAAAGGTATGTGTCCGATAATAATTCTACTTTTATTACTAATGAAAGCATCATGCGTGAATTACAATAGCGTACAAACAGAGAGAGAAATATAATTATCACAGAACTGCCAGGAAATAGAGCACCCACGGCAGAGGAGAGTCTTTGTTATGGATGTCTCTAAGTTAATTACATCCTGATCAATAACTGCCCGAGTCTTATTAAAGTATATAGACTTGGGAACTACAATCCTTCAGTAACTTACAAAATCAAAGTGTGCATCGAATCATCTCAGACTACAAAAACATTATTGCGTAACAAGGCTAAAGTAATAAATAAAATTAAAATAATTTCTGATATCACTCCTACGCAACAAAAATATCTGAAGGAGCTTAGTGAAGAATTAGATAGAAGAACTAAAAATAGAGAACTAAATCTCACCATTAAATTTGTTAAAGGAGTACCAAGCATCGTAGCGACTAAAGATACAAAAAACTAGCTTACTCATCCCTACATAACAATAGCACAACCTATCAAGTAATAAGCGATTACCAAAATATAACAACAACAAAGTCAACGAATGTCAGAAGTATCTGTACGCGAGGAAAACTCGACGAGCTGAATTGTACACTCTATTCGGTTAAGAAATGCATACACGTTGTTTTACTATCAAAAACTTGGATAGGGATCGACCAAGAAGGTGAACAATGCCAATTGCCGAATTATACGCACTACTAAAATATCAGACCCGAAATAATTTTACCTGGAAGGCATACTTTCAACATATAAAAAGTAAATTTTCGTTATTAATAGGATTATTACATAATATAAGATGCATGCTGAAAAAAACTATATCTCATCTTCTATATCTCATCGAAATATGGGGCGGTGCGGCCAAAACTAATATAAAATCATTACAAATACTTCAAAATAAAGTAATAAAAGTGTTACACCACTAGGACTATTTGACACCAACCAAAACTATATACAATCAAACAAAAATTATGAACATCCAACAACTTTACACAAACAACACATGTATACTAAGTATATAAAATTATCCATAAACTTATTCATACTCAAATAACATTTACGACTAAAGGTGAAACATACACTGAAATATTCCTCCCTCCGCGCAAACCACCTCGTAGTTTCAAAAATTAGAACTAATTACGGTAAAAGTTCCATAACCTACGGGGGAGCAAAGCTGTATAACTCAATTCCGAACGATGTCAAAGATGCGAAACCACTGAACTTTTAAAGAAATAAGTTGCTGACTATATTTATAACTAAAGCATTATAACTAATCCATTATAACTTGGACCACCGCCTAAATTGCAAATGTAGGCGATGATTCGGTGAGTTGAAAAATACACCGAACTCGCACAGCACAACGCGTCTGGACCAATATTCTTAGTAAAACTACCCACATCGGGATAATTTATATTACTTTAAAATATTATTTTTCTCAAACAAATCATTTTATCCTGAGAGCGGTAACCGCTCTAACCGCGAAACCGTTCGAGACGCACACACCAAGATTATAAACCGCGATACCACCCACGAGTTTCGAGTGCTACAAACATTAGTCTACTAATATTTGTAGCACTATTTGCAAAATATCAAAATGAAGTTGAAATAAGAAGGTTCAATAATAATTAGCAAACAAATATTGTATACGATTTATTTGTGCAATCCTGTATTATAGTATAACCTGGTATTGACAAACTTGTTGAAAATCATCAGATACATCCTTTACAAATGCTGATTATTGTATAATTTTGAATTTGTAATATATTCATAATATTCATAAGTTATATTATTATTGATCAATGTTGATTTGTAATTGAATAAAAGTTACTCTTAATATTGTAAAGTTGTATTATTATTGATTTCTGTGATAAGAAAAATCTTGTTAAGAATATATGTTTAATTAAACCCGACGTTAAATGTTTAATTAAATGTTATTGAGGTTTTGAAGGTAAAAAAAAAAACCAATATGGGCCGGTAAAAAGTAACAAATTTTGAAATAAGTTTGGTAACCTCTGGTCTAACTAATCGGGGGCAAATCGGTTTAGCTAAGTTAACGTAATAAATTGTTTTTTACACAAGCACTAAATTCTTCTGGACTACTTGTTTTTATACAAGTCCACACTGTATTATTAGAAGAAACTAAATGATTAATTGAAGAAATCAAAAATTTGTAGGTATAAGTAGTCCATTGTTAGCTTAATACTTAAAATGTAGTCTGTATTTTAATCAAATTTACTTCACATAAGATATATGTACACACTTTATTTAAGATTTTCTTAATTTAAGAACCAATAAGAGGACAAAAGTATGTATGAGATTTCCAAGTATAAAAGTCCCAGTATTTTAAAAATTAAAAATACGAAAAGCAATATTAAAATTTCAGCTCTAGTTTTACATTAAAGTTAATACCTATTTAGCATTTTTTAAAGTTTATAGTCATCTCTCTATGTCTAAGTTATAGTCAACTCTAAGCCCGCATCTCATAAAATCCATGGATAGAAAATCGCAGCTACAGTGATGACGAATTTGTTTCTACAAAATTCCTAGAACTGCATTTTTTATGCCTTTATATTTCAGCAACTACACCCAAACACGGCCTACAATTACCTCTGGTAACTATCATGGAACTATCATGGAAAGGTTGCCGGCCGGTGGTATATGGTATGTAGTAAATTGAACAGAACCTCGTCAACCGCCGCTGCTGCAATAATCTAATTCTCGCCCGTACGTAACATTTTCCGGATAGGCGAATGGCGTGAAAATATATCTCGTTTGTTTTGCGGAAATAAATTTTATAAACGCAATCCAGGGTGCCTTGAGTTTGTTTGACTTTTATGTTTACTTGAAATAATTTTGTTTTATAATTAGTTTTTAAGTAGTGGCTGTAAGCGAAACCTTTATTTTAGATCAATCACAGTACCGTGTACCAGTAAATTTACTTTTTTTTTGTATTTGTATTTTGAATTCGCTGTAATCAATTAGCCCGGTCAAATAAGGTCTGTAATCAAACTTACATATCGTTTTTGTATCATTAGAACTGCATTATATGAAAAATGCAAAGTTGAGTGTCAAATTTTGATTTCAGGCCTTATTGAACTGGACTTCAAATAACCAGCCATATTGGAATTCAATTAAGAGGCGTATTGCCGAATAACAAAGTTACCAACGACCATTTTATTTTTCGACTTTGTTACAAAATATAAAGTATAAATTTTCATAGAGTATGTAAGAATGTATAAAAATATGTACACTGTACATTTTTTTAAAATTACAATTGTCTGTTTGACTGGGCATATTGGGTTATACAAAAGATATTTCTATAATAAAACGCACTACCCCGTATTATTTTTCAAGTCAAACGGTCGACGATGTGGTCATGATCACAGTCGTGGACGTAGCTATAGGTTAGTTAAGGCTCCATGAGAAGCGATTAGCGAAAAAAATGTTGGCAAGTCTCTGATCTTTTTCTCTGTCTATGCTGAGAGGGGAGAAACCCCTAACCCCTTCCTCCTCCCTTAAATACGCATCTGCTGATAGTCTTCGTTTATACCAAATAATAAAATAAATTTTCTCTTACAGGTTACGTGCCATTAAGCCTTTAATTGTCTTCGGCTAAGAAGACTATCCGCACAAGAAGAGCAAGTTATATTTCTCTATCCCTGAAACAACGCTGCCAATTCTTAACCATTCAAACCTTAACTAACAGCCGATTCTCAGACTACATCAGTTGCAGTCAATACTTCTAGGTGAGTAAATCCCATTAGAATCGATTAATTACAAGTGCATCTGAAGCGTCATAATCTGTACGTACGTATCAATTACAAATTGTCAATTAAATTGTCAATTGTCAATTAACGCTAACCTTAGAGAGTATCTATAATTAACACGAATGCCCCGTATGATTACATATTTTGATGCTTTTGATGTGCACTAGATCAAAATAGATCTTATCTATGATCATAATCCATTGTGGAATTGGCTTATATATTCTGTTTATGGAACACGGGCAGCAGATTAACCCTGGTATTCCAATGAACGTCATTCCCATACAGTGTATGGTTTACACTCTTACGCATTTTCGCTTATCTGTTTTACTAAGGAAAATATCACCATTCCCCTCTTAAGCAAGTTATTATACAATTATATTTACCAGAGAGCAATCGTATCGTATTTCTTAGTAAAACTTTTAAGCGAGTTGCACATCATAAAAACATGAATGGACATCATATAAACTAAGATATATGGGTTTTTACTGATATACAAATTTATATTGTAAGTATTCCACATTGGATTATTTTATATTCAGATATATCTTAAAAAGGAAAAAGGTTATTTATAAAATAAAATACACGTTTTAAAATCTTAAAACCTTTATAATAAATAAATACTTAACACGAAAATGGAGCCAGAATGATACGAAACTTTGTATTTAAATACGAAATTGGGAAAGAAGTCTTTATCACGTACTTCCTATGGCAGTCGTATTTTTATACGAATGCAAATAAGAACTGCGGGAACGCATATGATGAAAATGGTTAATGTGTCTATAGAAGAACTCATCGTGGCCTAAAGGAAAACAAAATCTTTTGAATTACAATCAAAATAAATCAATAATAATTTAAGATCAAAATAAAAAATATCCATGATAACACATGATCGTGATCTTTTTAATAAGTGCGAAGAACAAGACAGACAATAACAGAAAAATGTGACAGAACAAATATTGGAGATACATAAGATGAGAAGAAAAATGCACATGAGAAGAAGTTCATATTAAAGGTAGCAACTAATATCATCTATAATATGTGGCGTATACTATGATTTTATATTTAAATCTTTACTAATTTACTAATAAAAAAGATTTTACTCATTTTTTATCTGATTAAAATACCAAAAGAGCATGCAGTCCACCACCATTGATCGTAAGTGGTTACTGCTGCCCATGGACAACTGTAAGCAACTTCACGTACTACAGAAGTTCAATCTGTTCAGAAGTACTTCATATAGAACAGAAGTTCTGTCTGAAGTCGATAACAGATGCGTTGCTACTCCTGAAGAATAAGATGGTCGCCACATATATAGGTGAGACGGCAATCACACCCTTCCACCGAAGACTGCTTTACGCTAGAAATAGGTGTGACGGTGGTACCACCGCGTTCGAAATACACTGGTTCTACCACCTGTGATAAAACATTAGCCTTCTTCTGATGCAGTCAGGTAGAAACCGCATTCTGAAACTGTATTCCGTAAAGACACTTCAATCAAAATATGATTTGGGTATTATTTCTGTAAGGCATTTTGTGTATATAACAAGTTATAATTACTTAGTCAGAAATTGGGAAAAAGATTTAAATACGACATACTACAAGATTAAAATAACCGTTAGTAGTTAGTAGCTCGTAGATAGAATTTAAACAAATGTACTCATTGTTTAAATTCTATCTGATAATTTAATCATATTAAATTGCAGAAAAAATAGTTTGATTAAAGTTAAAAAAACTTATAATAATGATCCCTGTTTTCATTGTATTTCGTAATCGCTCCAGGTATGAGCCAAATTACATTTTAAAACGAGTTTTCATTTAACCTTTAGCAGCGTGACATGTGCTTTGTGTACAAAGGTTTTTATCGAGAATTGACGTTTGGTTTGACTCTCTTTGTAAGCCTACCGGCACAAAAGGTTTGGAAAAGTGGTGTAACGACACGTGACAGCGTGGTTTTCCATTTTCTATTAGTAAAATTCTGAAGTAAAATTCTTTCTCGTAAATACATAC
>MOOZ01000176.1:1577868-1603074 GCA_002930495.1 Cecropterus lyciades
TAAGTTACGCCTTATGATATCAGCTATCCAACAGTGAAAGTCCCGTTAAAATCGGTCCAGCGGTTTCAGAGATTAGCCAGAACAAACAGACAGACAGACAAAAATTTTAGTAATTGCGGTTTTGTTATCAGTATCGTTTATACGTCGATTTGCATTTGGTAAAAAACTGTTATTTTGATATTACAAACAGACACTTCAATTTTATTTATATGTATAGATTGCAGGGCAAGGGACTGCAGGTGAAAAGAAATTACCTTACGTTTTTGCTTATGTGTAATTTCAAGACTTGAGTTTCAAGAACTTTATATTCTACGAATATTCAATAGATGTAAATTATTCCTCTAAATTAGTAAAAAAATAGTCTTAGTCATTAATGAAGTGAGATGCGTAACAAGCATTTTTCTATAATATCAATTAATTTTATTGAACATGACATTTGCTTTTATTTATTAAGATTAAATAACAAATAAGATTATAATTAAATGATTTATTGGCCTTTATATATGAAGTTTCGCGGGTCTTCACAGTACATATATTTGCAAAAAAAAGAAACATAAGAAGTCATATAGACATATAGTATAGTGTTTAAAATAGCTCAAACCGAAACTACACAAATTACCTTTAACGACTGAAAATACAAGTACTCGTAATTATAGTCTACGTAAATATAGTATACATCTTGAAGAAATATATAGTCTACCTTTCATTAAAATCTATGTACTTTATCAAAAGCTTTGATTTTGTTTAGCAATAATCATTATATTGAGTATTTTCTATTTTATAATGCGTCACAATATTCGATTTCAAGGCTGACCTGACATTGGTGCATTTATTTAAGACCTTGAAAGACTCCAATGAGACGCGAGGGGTATGTTCTATCCGCCTACATTTTCATAGTCACATCCCTCTCCCATCAGTTTCCTGACGACCGCTGGACGGTAAACTCGCGCACCACTCGCAGTTGGTCCAAAACTCCGTCATCGAATCGCAACACTCGCAAGCGATTTCCAATTGCCAAAAAAGTAAAATTTCATTTCTGTATAGTTACAAAGTGATTTAAATTTAAAACAACTACGTCCAAAAATAAATATTGAAAATTTTAAAGATGGATTAATTTGCATTTTAGCCAAAAGTAAGTATATAAAATAAGTTGCCAAAAATATTATACTTGCCTATTTAGATTCAGTGAAGTTCTTAAAGGATTGGCCCGGTCGGTAGTACGACATAATCGTATGATATCTTAATATTGAAAACATTTCCACACCTTTTCACAAGAAATAAACATGACCTTTATCTTTTTTTTTTTTATAAGTGTATTTTGAATTTTGAACTTTAGTAACTATAATATAATAAAATGTCTTGTAATTATTTCTTGGAAACCTCTTGTGAGGCGATCGCGCTGCAAAGATGCTAAAAAACAGTCAATGTTCGAAATTAAATGAAATATCGCTTAAAAATTACAATGTTACCTACGACAAACCTAACATATTGTCTTTATTAAATAACCGAACTAAAAATTAACTGAAATAAAGCCGCGAAAGGGCTCCCACATTCAAATCCGGCCAGCATAACTTTATTCTAGATTATGAATTGTTTATGTAGGTACTTGTACTTATATTCTTTTGAGTATGAACGAAATGCGAGTACAAGTAGACAAATAACATTATACACAAAACTAAAAATTGAAACTTTGAGTTTAATTTGTATTTAGTTGAATACTGCTGTGCATATAATATTTTTCGTCTTACTTATACAAAACGTTATCTTTCCCCAATTGGAAGACCACATCCACAGGGGTTGAATATATTCGAATCAATCGCCAATTGAGAATTTTTAAACTTAACAGCAAACCATGCGCTAACGGCAAACGACGACCCGCGTGGCGGAGCGGTCACCATACCGGTCTGACACGCAGTGGGTCCCGGGTTCGATCCCCGGCCAGACAGAAATCTGAATGATGAGTTTAGGTTTCTGTTCTGGGTCTGGGTATTTGTGTGTCAATGGCACCCACGACACACGAGAAAATCCTAGTGTGGAGCTATGAGTGTAGAAAGCGTGTTTTAACGGCAAAGAGTGAGCCGCATCGGCGTTGGCGACAATGTGCTGCACCATAAAATATACTTACAAATGAATACATGAAAATTTACAACTATTAGCTTATAGAAAATATTGCCAAGATAAAATTTAATACTTAGCACTTTTCAATTATAAGGATTCAAAAACATAAATACTTAATCTTACAATTTTGTATAAGTAATAAATAAAGCACATAAAAAGATGACAAGAGTTCGTGCTCCGACATATGATCAGTGAGCCCCTACATGTATATAAAAGCGAAAGGATGCTCATTTACTCACTCACCTATTGACTAAACATCGCAGAACCTAAACTACTGAAGGTAGATACAAGAAATTTTGACAAGAGGTTCCTTTTATGACGTAGACGTCAGCTAAGAACGGTTTATCTGATATTCCACCCCTAAGAGGGTTAAATAAGGGATGAAAGTTTATATGAAAGTCCGTCAATTTTGATGTAAACTTAATAAGTCTTGGTATTTGACTTTATGGTTAAATAAAATGAAATATTTGGTTTTTCATAACAAAGAGGGTCAAAATTCTATAAAGAAATTCCACAGTTTTAAAGTTAGGAGCGTGAAATTTTAGATTTTTTTATATTTCCTTGGATGTAAAATATGTGAAACCAACACTATACACAGCCACGACAATCGCCAACGCTCATGGCAAGAGCCGGTGACTACTGACAAAACCCCTATTAGGGTAGATCTTTATCCAGCAGTGGATCTCAAAAGTGTAAAGGATGAATAGATGATATTATAGTTTGCGCGAACGATGCCGTGGGCACTACTAGTATACATATATTAGCGGTAAAATCGGCGGCAATATAGGCGATAAAGCCGTCTGCTTGGCACGTGAAACTGACAATACGCCGGCGTGTTAAACCCAGAAACCGTAGGTAGCCTTTTACTGGATAATATTTTATAAATTGTTTTCACTTTAAAGTGACTTACTGGAACACTAAACATAATTGGATATAGTGCAATTTCAACGAATTGAATAAAAGCAACTTCATTTAAAAAATAACGACATGACGATAAATAACATTATTAAAATTATACAATACGTACACGGTTTCCCGAATAAAAGCCGTAAATGCTTATTAAAGGCATGCTTTACAAAAAAAAAAAACACTCTTTTCTATGTATAACATTAAGGCGATATACAATTTGTCATAAAACCATATTATGGTTTTATATTAATAAATATTTTCTTTATTAATTAATAAATCTTCGGTATGCTAGCGACGTCTCCACTCCTCCTAGATAAGACGCCTCGCGTCACGACACATCATTTTACGACATTCATGATTATCGCCATGAACCTTTAGAAGTATTCTTACTATCATTACATTTTTGATAAAATCTTGCGTAATAATGTTAGTATACAAGCAAAAAGTCAATTACTAACTAATTATCGCAGGGCCTAAACTACTGAAACTATTATAGAACCACGAAAGTTGGATACTTATGATGTGGACAGCATCTTTATCACAATTTGTTATTATATATTATAATGATAAAATAGTTTAGTCCAGTTTTCATTGATTATAACCATTTAAATACGTGTAATATCTACAAACACATGAATACGTACGGACGGATTTGAAATAATGTAACATTCGTTAACAAATCGCGTTCTTTAATTGCAAAAAATATGATTAAGTTCACATATGAATATGCGACCAAGAAAGATATTCCTAGCTGAGACTGTAACTGAATTAAATTATCGCAGATTGATTAATTATAGGTACACTAGCTGTGACAAAAAAACTAACAATATTAGCGTGATATTATATTGCATATAGCCTTTTTTCAATAAATGACTATACACAGACACAAAAAAAAAATTTCAATTCAATCAGTAGTTCCTGAGATATCGCGTTCCACTAAACAAACTCTTCAGCTTTATAATATTATATTATAGTAAAATAGTAATAGTTTAAATAAATAATACGCGACGTAGTAATGCCTACGCCGTAGCTTTGCTACATGCTACGAATTAAACGCGAATCAACGCAGTAAGACCAGTATTACAGCAGATAAAGATAAAGTCACTTTTAGATGGTAAGCACCGAATTTGATGGTCAAAACTTATTTTATACAAATAATATTATATGTTTTTATAAAACAGGAAATTTATAAATGGGCAAATTTATTAATTTCTATAAATATTATAAAAAGAAATCCCCGGCCGCGTCTGTCTGTCTGTCTGAAAGCGATAAACTCAAAAACTAAAAAACTGATTTTTATATGGTTTTCAACAATAGAAAGAGTGATTTCTGAAAAAGGTTTAAGTATATAATTTATTATGCTTTTATGTAAATTATCAGAAATACGGCAATCAATGTTGAAGAGGTCGCAAAAAATCTCGCTAACTGGGAGCTTTCCACGCGAACGCCGCATAAACTAGCAAAGATACAGTTGACTAATATACTAACGAATTCAAGATCTATAAAAATGCTTATAATAAGTTCGCGATAGCATATCTCTTACGGTTGACTTACAATAACCACTTTTATGTTCAAATTTTTAATTAAAAATGTCACGTCATTTTCAAAGCTATTTTCTTTAAATAAGTATTAATCTTTATCCAAATAAATATATTAGTTAGCTTAGGCATTTAATGCAGATTAAAATTGCCTTGTATACTATATCAATCCAATGAACAGTTTTCAAGATATCGTCGTTAGAAGTAATTGGCAGCGAAACATTTAACGGCGAGTCCGTTCCCTCTGTCTCACATCACTCAACCGCCTGCTCATCTATGTTTATTAATATTATAAAGAGGAAAACTTTGTATTTTTGGAATTTTGATGGTAGTAATTAATAAACTCAATAACTACTGAACCGATTTTAATAATTCTTTCACTATTCTAATTCTACATTATTCCAAAGTATACTCGTATAAGCTATATTTATTACAAGAGAAAATAAGGGATTGCTAAAACTTCAGTAATGAGAATCAAGGTGTAAAAAAATCTAAAACAATCTTTACGTCGCGTTGACGATATAACAAAAAAATGTTCTACAATATTAGTGCACACATCAATATCTACATAAAACCTCGCGATGCTATGTGTCTAACTATTGTAGTTTTATTTTACATTTTAAAAGTTAATAAAACAACTGCCCAAATTCAGGCAATGATAACCATACTTTTGTATTAATCCTTATCCAAGTAAATAATTTCATATACAATACCTGTAGATAACTTTTTTAATTACTTAAGTCGGACGTCCCATTCAGAAGATAAAACGAAGTTAAGAAAATTAAAATTGCCGCCGCCGCGCAATGGCCAGTATGGCCCCTCGCAAATCAGGCGTAGCGTAGGCCTGGCTTAGTTCGAGAGCAATATTACCACCGAGAAACAAGTCAGTAAATGAGATAAACAAAATTATTGTGTAAAAATTACCCGATGATTATAAATGTTACAGATCGATTAACAACGTGTGTAATGTCAAAGATAGTACTACGCCGCACTACCCACAATAATTTTTAAATTTCCTTAACCCTGCCGGCTTGCGATCTCACGAATTAAAATTGAAAGTTGATACTCCCATTATACTATTGAGAAATTGAAGCTCTCCTAATATGTGTAATAGCACAATACTTTTCGTATAGGATTGGACCGTGTGACAACGTGATTGTAGCAACAATCATCAGCAGCCCCGTTTGCCCTTACAATAATCTCAGGGACAAACTTTCTCGATGGTTGGCATCGACCTAAGAAAAAAGTGTTTTTCTCATGGGCTTTTATACGTCATCCTTTTTCGAGTAGGATCACATGAAAATTGCATATTAGTTGATTTAATAAAACATTTCGTTAAAATTGGTGAATATGTAAACAATCTGTTTCAAGTAAATCAAGGGCAGTTGTAATATTTCAGAAATGCTAGGACCAAAGTTTATGTAATATAGAAAACGATGTACCTAAGTCCAACGATAACCTTTTGGGGGTAGGAATGATAAAATTCTGAAATTGCAGAACCTTTCATGTCGAGCTTCGACTTATTTATGGGCATCATTTTAAGAAGCCTTCTAAGCAGGGGAGGGGGCACCCCTCCCATACAGAAACTCAATTCACCAAATCATTCACGTTATTAGGCATTTTTAAGCGTGGTTGGAACCGCAGGGACCAGCTAGTAATTTTATAAAATAAGAAATGTACACATAGATTACAATGTACCCAGGGTGAACCAGAAATGCCTATCTTAGATTGTAGTAATTCGATTTACCCGGAAAAAAAATTAATGAGGTAACTTATAAAGTTAAGTTGGAACATTAAAGAAATCTGTACACATCGTATACATTTTTCAACAGGTTAAATGTTAATTAGTTAACAAGTAAGCTTGCGCTCAACTTAGTCCGTAATTATTTATAAATCTTTGAATAAAAGCGCAATAGTCACCTATTGCGCTCAACCTTTTCTTGGCTCCGACCAAATCGTCCAGTTGACTTTTGAACTGAACGTCATTTTTTTCGAGTCAGAAAACAGTTGTACGTGTACCGCCTTGTTAGAATTTTTGTATAAAGTACATGTGAAGCAAATTTATAGTTTGGATTTTAGAAGTAGAGTTAGGAGTTACATTATGAGAGAATCCACACCAAGTCTTTCCTAGTGTAAATTATGGTTTTAAGGTCAACTTATAACATGTCGTGCCAAACAGCTGTTTTATTTTATTATATTTGTGGTTTATTTCTTTTGGTTGTTTGTGTAGTCGTAATGAAAAAAAAAATATTTATCCTCTACTTCTGGAGACTAACTCTGGGAGTTAGTCTACCAACTTTTTACTTGCGTGTGCATTTGTCAGCAATTTTTTTGCTAATTTTTCATTTTTCCAAATAGTGTGTTCTACGGTATTCATGTAGCAATACTCGATGTAATGGTATAAATAAAACGGGAAATAAAGTGATAATATTTGAATTTTATATACTACAGGTTTTGTAATCTGGTAAAAAATAATGCTCTGGGAAAAAGAAATTTTTCAATAAAATTATCGTAAGTAACCATACAAACAATGTCAAATTTTGCAATAAATCTGTTTCTTTTTAGTGTGTTTTATTGATAAGACCTGCGTCGAGAATTGTTTGTGCTGCATATTATTATTCCTGAAAAAAATTTGTAGTACAAGGACTGAACGTGATAGATATAAAAGAGAAGCTGATGAGCGCCGACGATTAGAATCAGCCAAAAAACGACAAGAGTTTGTAGAAACACTCGAAAAAAGAGGAATTTTTATTTATAATATACCACCAACAGGAAAGCCTACAACTGCCGGTAGGCCAGTTTGTAGGAGTCTTAACAGAACTGCTGAAAGGTCAGCTGGTAGAAGTGCTAGTAAACCTAAAAAAAGAGTAAGATTCAATAAAGAACATGATATAATACCAAGTGTTCATTATTCAGCAAACGTGACTACTCAACCTTTACCAAACCCGGCACGATTTGAAACAAGCGGGCAACAGAGACAGAGAAATGTGATTACAATATTTCCATGGAACGAAACGAGCAGTTCACGGGGCAGTTCACCTGATAGAGAAAATATTGAACTACAAACATTGGACTATATACAACCTGGTCGATGTGAACCAAGCGTAACAAGAAGCGAAAACATAGATTACGCTCATCCAAGAATGAGAGAATTGCTTGAATCTGCACGACCCGTAGCTAACGGGAATTTAGTGGTATATGAACGAGTACAGAGTCCTGTAACAATATTAGTCAGGACATCGACTTCTTCGTACCCAATTTCGTATATTTAATTTTTTTCAAATCTTCTTAGATTAGTTTATGTAAATATGTAAATAAAGTATAATATCTCGTGACATAACAGTTTTAAAATATCCAACGCTAAGAAAAAGTCTTATAATTGCGCAGAAAATCATGTCGTCGCAAGATGAAAGGAATCGTAAGATTATTATCGAATTTTGTCATCTACTGGAAAAGTCCAAGCAGCTATTCAACGGACTGAGGTGAGATTACATTAAAATTATTTAAACATCATCATTTCGCATCATTTTCATCTGATCACATCTATCCATGTTATATTTTGTTAAAAAAAAACATGTTATATTATACCCGCTGGCCAAACTTCAGTCAGTGCACATGAGATCATTACGTGGAACTTGTTAAATTAATTGTATATTTTTATTAATTATATAGGTTTCATATAATCTAAAATGCATATTGCTATCATCACAATGCGTAGTGCGCGTATTTCTAGTTCGTAATTTCCATACACGAACTACACTGGTAATTGCGAAACTTGATATCGTGTCAAATAATTATTAATGCATAATTACAATTGTAATTTTCACAATTTTACAGTTTCAATGATGTGGCCGATAAATAAAATTGATGGCTTATACGGAGCGGTTTTTGAATTCCGTATAAAAGACGTCAACGCCGCACCGCGCGCGTCTTAGAGGAACAGTTCAATGTTAACGTTAAAGTTACAAAATAGTCGTAATGTTATGAAATCATAAAAAATATTTCATGATTTTTAAATATATTGGTATCTAGACATATTTTAGATAGGGAAGGTGACGTACCTGCCATTCAGATGTTTATTAATTTATATAGAATTATGTACAGGACAAAAAATGATGAAGTAATGATTTCCGTAATAAATTATCTCGGTCTTTATAATGTACTCATTTTTATACATATATTTTAGGGAGCTGCCTCCTTACGGGCACAAGCAATGGCATGTCCACTTCGGCAAGACATTCGATGTATATACCAAACTATGGAAATTTCAACAGCAACATAGAGAATTGCTTGACACTAAATACGGCTTGAAAAGGTGGCAAATCGGCGAGATTGCTTCGAAAATTGGCCAGCTGTATTACCATTTCTAGTAAGACTGAATTTTATTTATTAACTTTAAAAAACATTGTATATTAATGTACGAATAGATAAAATAAGTGTTTGTTCATCTACATAAAAATATAATCCATTGCTTTTTAATTACCCTATTGTTTAATTAAAAAATGGAAATATATTTAGAAAACGATCCGTGATATAACTTAATTAGAAAATAGATACTTAAATAAAAATATTCTTTTTTAGCTTGAGAACTAGCGACACTGCGTATCTGAGTGAGGCTTTCGCTTTTTACTACGCCATCCGCGGCCGTAGCTACTATACCAGAGCGTGCAGGGAAGATCGTAGTGAGCTCATGGTAAAAAAACTTAGATATTACGCCAGATTCATGGTTGTCTGCATACTGCTACAGAAAACAAAACTTGTGAGAGACCTAATTAAGGAGTTAAACAAGCAAATAATTGAATATGGAAACATCTACGACCCAGACGACCAAATTGAATGGACCCTGGTCCTGGATGAAGTGAAAGCTTTTGTCCGCGCTGAGCCCGGAGTAGCAGTTTTAAACTCTGAGAACAATGCAATCATTCTCACTCATAGGTATTTTAAATATTTCTTACCTTATATATTTATTTAAACTTGTCTTACCATATATTTATTTTAACGTATTTTTTTTAATATGTATTAATATGGTAAAATGAAAATAATAACGAATTTATTTCGACTATTAAAACTAAAGAAAAAAACGGCATTATTCATGAACATAAACTTCAAGAAAAAATACGAATGACGTAGCAAATTTAATTAACATATAAATTGACTAACGTCAAAATTTATTATACCGGTGCTTTTACCAATGAAATTTTCAGGTTGACCCCTCATTCAATTCCTCCAATTGAGCGCAGTTCCTACATGAACTTGAAACTCCAGGAGGCTCTCATTATTGGTAGCAATTCCTATCAAGTGAAGTTTTCTGAGTTGACAATGGATATGTTTCGAATCCTTCAAATAATTGAACGAGAGCCGACCGGGGACGTTCCTCATTTATTCGAAGAGCCACCACGAAATCGATACACTGGTGTTCCCGAACCATCGGTTCCTAAAGGTAAATTATTCTGTACTATTTAAGTAAGAGAAAGTTTCCTCGTGATTCAAGATAAAAGGCGTACGACAACACAAGATACGGTAAAGAGTACACTCCTGAACTGTTAATATTCTTATGCACTTTCTATGAAATTTTTCTGCTTTGCTTTTGCTGGCGCATAATGTCTATGTATGGCGAGGACGTTGCGAACTAGCGAAGCGTTTTGTTTTTCGTTAAATTGTGCGTTTAAAGCGATTTCCCTTAGATTATTTTCTTTTGTGTGTGTGTGTTTTGTTTTAGTGTGTGTGTGTGTGTTACAAACATATATATATATATATATGTTTAGTTGTGTATATATATATATATATATATATGCAGCACCTGATTGATACTCTGATTACCACTGCCATTTTTTTTTATATTATCATCGTGTTTGAAACAGTAATGTAACGAACTGATTTCTATAATGTAATGAGTAATCCGTAGGTTATTATATCTTAGATGATGGACCGCCTCGCCGGGAGACAGGAAATCCACACAAATTCCTTCTATACAAGCCTTCGCCTAATCAAGTGATGGTGTACTTGGCGAGCTCCTGCGACGAGCTGACACCTAACGGTGCAGTGCTTCTGTACCTGTCGGCTGAAGGTCACACGGCTGCCGCCGCTGCCGCAGCTTCTGCACCTATACCTTCCACATCTACAGCCAAGCCTCACGATGAAGGTAACATTATAAAAGAGGTAGCATGTTGATTCCATTACAAACTCAATAATCATAATCTGAATGATAATTGTTAAAAATGTTTTATACGGTTGTGTTGCAGTTACATACTTGCATTAATAGTTATCAAAACTAATAGAGATTAATAGAATATATGCAAAGTCAATTACGTAATAATATAGAACACTTGAGCTACAATACTTCATTGTGATACAATTGGTAATAAAGTAAATAGATAATTATATTCCTATGAACCGTTTGACACAACCATTAATTTAGATTTACCAAAAAAAATTATAGCAAATATTTGAATTTTGCTTTTACTCTTGTATGTCCCGTCATATATACATATATATTTTTTTATCAGATTGAAATAGCAAACGAGCATACAGTCCACCTGTAATGGACGTCTGTAAGATATATATACCTATCTAAGATACAGATATCTGAAAATAATAAAATCTACAGGACGTAAACAGAAGCAAACTTTTATGTAGAGCTCCTAATTAATCCGCAGGTGAAGCGATTTGTAGATCTTAAGAAAGACTTTAATCTTAGTGCGATCGACAACATATGTATATGGGACTACAATGTCTTCACATCAGGCCTGAATATTTAGTACTTTCTTCAATTTCATTAAAAAAACGTTTCTTTTACATCAGGGTTTGACACTGGAGGTCTGATCACCACCTCGAAATCAGACGTCTACCGTGACTACAATAAGGAAACAAGGTCATCGCAGGGGAAATGCAAGGAGGGACAATGCCTGTACCCTGGTGACATACATCCATTCACCAGAAAACCATTGTTCATTATTGTGGATTCCGACAACTCCTTCGCTTTCCAGAACATTCCTAGGCACTTTGGTCAACCGCTTGTTATCCTTATGTCTCCGATAAACCAACTCCCGGCGCTTCAAGGTCAGTTATATGTATTTATCATATTTTAACGATTTATTTTTTACTACATTTTGTTCCTAATATAATTACTTTACCTTATGTAAATTAATATCTGTATATAAAAAAGAATTGTAACAATACTTACCTATTATAGACGATTACTATCTTCTAATAGACTTGCAAAAAAGAATATTACTTTTACGAATGATTCAAATGAAAAAATAAAAGAAATGATGAATTTATTGATGAATTGTACTTTAGCAACGTTGAAAAACATGATCTGTTAAATTATGCCGCCTCCTTCTCCACCCAATAAACGTTACCGATATAGTCAATAGGATATGCGCATAAACCACTACTCACATTGTTCACTTGCAGAACGTCGCCATCAGGGAAACCTGTTCACACTGTTCCTGCAAGCCCCCATTGGTGGTCTTGCTATGAGTTGTGAGATGGAAACCATTCCCTTAAATCATTACGATCGATGCCTACCGCTCCTCAGCTCGTTCATGGCTGAAATTAACGCAGTTCTCGCGCGAACAAGACTCGGTAAGTATTTATGGAAATATTAGAAGTAAATTAATTTACTTCTAAGTAAAACAATGAAGCGAACATTTATTTATTGATCGGAATAATAAAAGATCAAAATTTAAAGATAAAATTAGTAATGCCATCTGTTAGCGATTGTAACAATATCTTTTCTTTATAATCATGCCACAGCACACCAGTCTGTTGAATCATCGTTTTGCCGTCGTCTCGATAGATGGCAGGTATTCGTAGGAAATTGATATTAACATCTGTCCATTAGAGTGATAATGTATTACATTTATCTTTAAAAAGCAACAGGAACTGCTCGTAAAGCAAGAAAGAAGCGAATTTTATAATTCGTCTGTTCATACATTCTTCAGAATTGAGTAGCATCATTAATTGGATCACTGATTTTCTCAAAAGATGGCGGTTTTTCCGGTATAGTAAAACCGAACTTAAATATTACATATAGTAGGGGTACCCAAGAGGGGACTTTGGGACAAATTTGAGCGTAGCAGATTAATGTAGGGCAGGACTTTATATAGTGGTAAGTACCTCCACACGGCCACCTTCACCACGCAAATTGACAGATTATAATGTATATCAGGAACATGTTAGAGTATGAAAAGCTTTCATATCTGACACGCTTGAGTATTTCCATGTCATTGGTTTTTTATTACAATTTTTAACATTTGTGGGCTAGCGCCCACTAAACCCCCACCGCTAAAAGTGAAAACATTAAAGGACCTATCCCCTAGCTTCCTATCATTTAATCTACCAAATCTAGGTTTAGCTCGAGTACATCAACATTAAGCATTATGGGCTCCCCTATTAATAGGCATGTATAGTAAAAAAACGTAATACATGAATATTTTTACAAGTGTTACTACATTAATGTACATTTTTTATGTAGAAATACGTGTTGGTAAGTGAATAAGTATGATAATATTACATTAATTGGATACGATTTAAGACAACGTTATCATAACCAATCAGAAAAACCTACAACTACAATTTGCATTGCAGACTCCAACTTTTATCCTTTCATGGGAGATGACTTCTTGCGCACCATCTTGTACCGTTACGTTTTCTGCGAAATAACTCTGAGAATGCACCGAGGATTCAGGAATCGCTCCAACTTTCCGAAATGCAATCCCCCTATACCTGATGAAGTCTTTGACAGACCTGCTCTGGTTGATCTCATACTAGAAATTTCAAACAGCTTATTGGTAAGATTTCCATTTTATATATTATTCGATATTTATTAAAGTATATGCAGGGGTACTGCCTGCCTAAGCCGTAAGAGTTAGCTATTTTCCGTTTACATATTTGTAATAAGGTTCCTAAGCAAAAACATGTTAGGGTGAAAAAGTTGACCTATAATTCCTCAACTCTGATGATGCAATGACACCTACTGTCTAAACTATAGAAGTTAGCCATCTAGTGCTCTCATCTATACAAATAAATGTATTTTAAATATCTGTTTGTACTTTTACTAAATAGATCTTTTGTGTCATTAATTTACAATCAAACTTTTTGTAAATAATCTTTTTAGTACGATTTACCTACTTAAAACTGACGTAGCAATTAAAATACCTGTTTACTAATTGTAACTAAAGCATAAATTTTAAACAATATTTCTAGACTGCCTAAAAGATGACAGCTGTATAAGGACATTAAAATGTACAACTCTTACGCTCTCTTAGCCTCTTTTTTATTGTCTGTGTCAGCCAAGGCAGGTAACTTAAACGTGAATGAACTAATATGACCATAACAATATGTGTAGGTACACTCATAGACGCAGCAGTATGTTACCGAGAGCGTGCATGTGCGTGATGTGCGGGAGTTTATAAATTTATTTTTTACTTACAATTAGTGCATAGTTTTAATAAAGGATGACAGATTGCGCTTAACGTATCCTACATCACTATCGATAAATACTTGGAATTTGTATAAATAAACGTGTCAAACGATAAAAAATATTTATAATGCTCTGCCATTGTAAATTTATAGTGTCATTCATAGGGATACTACAGATATAAACTAGCTGTAGTGACTAAAGGCGCACTCTGTATGGCCATAAAATTATATAATAAATTACCTCGTCAATTGAAAGAAATAAAAAAGACTACATATGTATCAAAAAGTTAAAGAATATATTAATAGAAAAATGTTATTACACTTATGACGAATACTTAAATGACGATTTGAAAATTTAAACCAATAAAAACCATCTACTTCGTATTGTAATATAGCTTCAAAGACTTTAATAAAATTGGTAATTGCGAATATGTGTGCAATACATTTGGAAGCCTTAACCGGCATATTCAATTTTTGGCGCCCTTTTAATTTTATGTAATCCAAACGAATGTAACCCAAAAATTGACTGAATTAAGAATTATTATTATTATTATAAATAAAATTGAAGTGTCTGTTTGTAACATCAAAATAACAGCTTTATACCAAATGCATTTGAAAGTGGGTAGGTATACAATAGGTACAGATAACAGGACAACAAGTCGCAAAGTAAATTAATGATTAAAATTAATGTGGATATTCCATTATGCGAATTAATAATTATTTATTTACTGGCTCCGTAAACTGATTGAACTTTTTCTGTTAGATTTTACGCGGGCGAAGTCGCGGGTATCAGCTACTGTATGTATATATAAGACTTGTTTATCAGAAATACAAATTATTTAAATTCCAACTTATCGACCTAAAGTTTAGGTAGAACACAGTACGCAATTGACATCAAATACATCATCTTATTTAGCCTAATGGTTTAAATTTGGCCTTTCAATTGAGGGTTCGAGGTTCGAATCCCAGACACGCACCTCTGATTTTTCAAAAATTATGAACGTATTAATTATATTATATTAATTATCACTGCTTTACGGTGAACTAAAACATCTCTAAAAAATGAGACTGTGGACTATGGCCTAACACTCTTTTATTCTGGGAGAAGACCCGTGCCCAGCAGTGGGACAATAATGGGTTGACGAGAGACGAGGGATCATCTTATATTGACTGAGCAATACAACATCAGGTAGAGGTAATTTTAAATATACACTGGAACCAAATTAAAACTTAAATTAAGAAAAATAAGAATAACCTTGTGTTTAAATCAAATTCACTTTAAAAAATTATATAAATGTTAATTATATTTATCTATCATATTATTTTTTATTTTTAATATTTATATAGTATAGTGCATTTACTAATACATAAATGTTGATTTTAGGTTCGGGAATTCTTCCACGACACTTATCTTTCAGGAACCAACACCAACGTGTAATACGTAACAGGTACGTACCTATACAACACCTACAAGATTCATCTCCATGTACTTATGTATTTACAAGGAATTTTTCTAAGTACAAGCTTTATATTCCTAGTAGCATGATAAAATGAATCAGGAGAGACGACATGTTAATTGCAAAAATAAGATCTTTTCATTCAGTAACTCAATTAAATGTGTGTAACGTAGCAAAATTATTTACAGATATTATATCGTAATCCATTATATTTATAAACCCTCTTAAATTAATTAAAAGCTTGCGTCAAAGTGTACAATTTATCTTGTAACTTGATTGTGAACTATGCCTAATGTTTATAACAAATTTTGACGCAAACTTTTAAATATTTAAAGGGACAAATAATTCTATTCTCATATTGTAAGTATTCATCCTAACATTTAGTATATTTTAATATGGATACTTTATAAAAGTCATTAAAAAGTAAATGTCAGTTAGTGCCAGTAAAGAATGAACTTCAACTGCAATTTTTATTTAATTTTGAACTATAAAACTTTATTTTCAATGTTACTAAAAGTAAAAAGGTAATGATTAGCCATTTGTCAGTTCTCGTATAAGTACATCGATACATTAAATGCATCAGATGACACACAAATACACAGATAATCACCTAAAAAGTATGACATTAGATGAATTTTTGAAGTTCATTCTTTATTTTAACTGGCACACAATTAGGCTAAGTTAGTGCTCTTCTGGTGATAATATCTTTATGCTGTGGTTCGACTGAGTGTCTAGCCGCATTACATCTTTCGTGCAAATCTAGTTAATATATCAAGTACAAAACTTCTCACTTAAACACTTGGCTGTGTAATTAAAAAGAAAAAAATAATGAATTAATTCATAAACCGATAATATATTAACAAACGCCCACAGATCTACACATCATAAATGTAATATAACTAGTAATAAAAAATATTGTAAAAAGAAAAAAAAAAGCAGAAATCATTGCCCCAGTATTAAAGATTTAAAAGAAAGAAGACAAACATGTTTAAAGTCTGTTACTTTCTTATTATATACCTATGCATATTTTTGACGAATATTAATTAAAATTTATTGTTAGTACCAGAAACATTCAATCTGTTTCATTAAAGTCGATTACACATATATCACTACACCGTACATGTTTTTAATAAATAATAACTTAAATTACAATTCGGTCATAATATGTGAAACAATTTAATCTTTACCCATTTTGGACAAGTATCAATTAAAATGTTTTAAAATACTCTGAAAATTATTTTTTACTAAAGTTGGTTATACAGTACTGCGTACTTTACTGCTGTTATACATATGCTTATTTTTGAGAACTAATCATTTTAATGTTAGTACCACATATACTTATATTGATATTCATATAAATCTTCGTTAACATGGTAATATAAATGCCAAACCTGGTCGTAAAAATATTATAACAGTAGTCTAAGGTTCGCTTATTCTTATTATTAGATTAAACTATATTTATGAAATAGTAATATGTAACAGCTATTCCTGAGTCCTAGACTAAATATTTTGACTGCCCAATACTTCTGAGGGCCTAAAAATAACTGAAATTTACATATAATAACGTTATTGATCACAAAGAGATATATTGTAAATTAGTATATATGTAGGTTATTGTTATTAATATTTTAATATTTAGGTTCATAACTATAATGGCTTCTATAAATTAAATAAAAAGGAATCAATCTCATGAAATAACGGTAACTATGATCACTAAATTAAAAACAGATCTTATAGTAAATTTCTATCTGGCCCCAGCGGAAGAGAAAATTTCTAATTATTAATTTGCTAATAAATATAACATCAAATACAGCCAGCGATATTACTTTAAAATAACTTTATTTGTTGATTGTTAAAATATTATTATATTTAATAAAACTTTGTACTCGTAGTCACTTCATAGTACAATTGAATATTTTTTTATCTAGGACTCAGAATGATAAACAAAACCATTTTGAGATTATATCTATTTAATTCTTATTAAATTACAATTTACTTATAGACAGAATTGTTATAGTTAATAAAATGTTTATGTGTGTTATTGATCATTATTATAGTAATTTTATTATAGGCACATTTTTCTCGTGCATACTTGACTTGTCACACTAGAATGACGTAAAATGTGTTTTCCTATGACGAAATAAACTTATGACATTAAGTTTTACACATACATTTAAATGTATATAGTGGTTTCATAGTCAAACAGTCTAACGTAATTCTGACAAAACCAAATATACATTTTCCCACAAAAGTCGTAGTTTTGTAAAGTTCATCTCTGATTAATCCGAGGTTTTCGTGAGACAAGTCAATTATTCACAATGTTACTTTTAAAGATGCATTATTATATTTAATGGTTATATAAGAATATATTTGTATTCCATATTTTAAACAAATAAATATTATCTTTCATGAATAATATTAAGATTAAGTAGGAACAGTAGCAAAAGATTAATTGTTCATATTCTGTATCGCACTATCGGAACAACCTCTGACAGTATTTTTGAAAATTTACAAGACAATTGTTTCACACAATTGTAACACGCCGAATATTTACTATGTTTTTGATTCGAGTAACTATCAAGAACTGACTGTTAGCTAAATTTCATTTTTTAACTCTTTAAGACCATCAAATAATGCTGCCAAGATTTAGTTTTGAAAACCTGCACAAAGGTCGCTACTTGACTACAGACAAACAAAACTAACAAAAGCGGAATTGTAAAAAAAATATCTAAATTGTTGTAGTTGAATGCTGATTAGTTCGATTCGATTACCGTAAATGTAACGGTAAAATGTAAATTTACGGTGATCAAATCTCAACTGTCACTTACTTAAACGGGGAAGGAAGTATCGTGGGTAAAACAGTTCTCATGAGTGTGTGTTTACTAATTCGCACTTAGTCACCCGATGGACTACGGCCTAAATCCTTCTTACTTCGGGAGAAAACCGGTGCCAAACAGTGGAACAGTAATCGATATGGGATTGATGCAATCTGTTATTATCATTTCAATTGATCGTTTGCTACTGTTATGTAGTTAACACACTCACTATTATGTGTTCTTAATGTGTTCACGGATACTTTAAGGTTACGTGGGGGAACACTTTAATACTGAAGCCGCAGATTCTCTAGGCTTACATTAAAATCATTTTAGTTTTTCATTATTTTATTAAATTTATTTTTATTTCATTAAACATGAAATATCATATATCTGAGTCATATTATAGAAGAAAAATCTAGAATTTGAAAACTTATACGCCAAAAAACACAGGCGAAATAAATGATAACATCCCATGCGACCTTTAATTTGTAAATTATAAAGGAAAATTACATTTTATATGTAAGGAGATATTATTTAAATATAAATTAACAACATACAATGTATGGGAAAGTCGGACAGAACAAAAAATATTAGATATATTCATGAAATCCAAAGCAATTAAATTATAGAATAAAGTCTACCCTGGCCTAAAAATAACGGTAATGACATCCTCCTATTAAAACTAAATTCTCCTTTTTTGAATATTTATAACCTTAAAGTATCCTCTTCTACGTTTTTGTATTAATTATATACAATAAAAACTTTGATTCTACAACAACTAAGCTTTATTACACACCTATTTCAATATATATTAATTTTAAGGCTTTATTGTCGACAAATAATTCATTCGAAGTAAACTTAGTGTTTTATTATAAGACGTAGATCACCCTCGATGTCAAATTACTGCAATAAGTGTTACCTGCTTACGTTACAAATTATTATTATTACTTGTTAGTCGTGCTGCATCGTACATTAAATGGTAAAAAAAATAAAAAAATATACAAAAAATATCTTTTCAACTAGACACGTAGATTGCTTATAGGTTATAAGAGTAGACAGATGTAGTTGGGACCTTTCTTGCTTGCCTTAGCCGGCCGGCTAGAATAGTAGTGTATTGTTTTTTCTGACTATTTTCAGAAAAACGTACTCGAGTCCCGAGTTACAGCATTTACTTCAAGTAACACTTGCTATCTTTTATGTATTAATGATATTTTTAGAGATTAAGAAATGGATAAGTTTTAGCCGCTAAGTATGTCACAGGTATAAATAGTACATTATTTCTGTACTATGCACTAAATGTTTTTCTGTAAACCACTGGAAATGTGCGACGCATTTTTCGCGCAAATATAAATCTGACTAATGTTCAGTGAATACTGTACATATATTATAATGTATAGAATAGGTTGCTCTGATTAAAAAATTGACTTGAAAATGGCGTCAATGTCATACTCTCACCGTGTATTTGTGTTTCATCTGACCTGAGTAATCTTTGAATAGCTTTCAAAGGCACTCTTGAAGGAATGTTGAAAACAAAGTATTTTAACAGTAACAGCAAATTTATTTAATATTTCAATTTAATGGATAAAAATAGTGGTTATACGAATATATATAACATACAAGCAGCCATTTTCGAGTTGATAAACTTGTGGATAAGCGAATTGTCTGATAATAAAGTCTTAAAACATATAAACTGATGTACTTTTGCGAGTAGTCATACGTAGTATGCTTTAGATGTGTACACTTCACATAACACTAATTTTTTTGTAATAAAAATAGAAAAAATATGTCTGTTTCGTAATAAATTAATCTTTCGGATATCATATTGTATGTTTACGAAGTGTTTAGTTTCTTGTTTCACTTACTTGTGCACAGTTAAAATAAATATATTCCTTGTCACCACATTTTTGAATTTTTATTAACCTATCCGTCCAACCTCACTGCCACTAAATATATTGCCAGTATTGTACAAAATTAAATATATGACAATGAAGTTGCTGACCTCCACCAATCAGATATGATTGAAATAATTATACTTGAGGTTAGTCATAGATGAATTGCTATCCATTAAGACTAAGAATGATCGTTTATACAAAATACAAAACACATTAACGAGGAACATGAAATTAGGTGAAAATGTTTAAGTCGTATTATTAAGGGTTTATAACCTTACAAAACTTATTTCTATGAACAAAGAGAATATACTAGGCGATTGAATTGAATTCTAAATAACTTTAAATTTGAAAGTTCTTCAGGTGCATAAGTTAACTCTTGCCATCATTGAAATAAGTGTTATAATTAGGAAAGGATTGATGATTATGATTATGACACAAAATATAAGCACAGCAATAAGGTCAGTACCCAGATAAAAAGCAATCACAAAGGGCGAATTTCTCAAGCTCGGATGGAGGGTGCAATCCGAAACTATAAGCATAACAACATTATCAGTATTATTGAATATATATATATATATCACCCAAGTAACGATCTAAGTGAAACAGACCTTGAATAGGTTCGATAATACAGTACCCTAAAGGAGTGGTAAATCTTAATGTATATAAATTAAGTGTCACGTTGTTTGTCCGGGGTAAACTCTGGAACTACTGAGCCGATTTCAATCAAATTTGCACACCATGTGCATTTTGATCCAGCTTGAAAGATAGGATAGTTTATATCTATACAAATTATGCGTGACGTTGTTTGTCCGCTATGAACTACTAAAATACTTAACCGATTTTAATCAGATTTGCACCCCGTGTGCAGTTTCATCCAATTTGAAAGATAAGCTATCCTATCTTCTTAATATATATAGAATACGTGTCACGTTATTTGCCCGCGATGGAGTTCTTAAACTACTGAACTGATTTCAATTAAATTTGCACACCGACTGCAGTTTTATACAACTTGAAAAATAAGGTAGCTTAAAACTTATTTAAATTACGGGTCACGTTGTTAGTCTGGTATGAACTCCTAAACTACTAGGTATATAGGTAGGTATATAGTATAGGTATGTAACCGTGACCATGTTGTAATCTGTTAGGTGTTATTTCTGTTAGATGATTTTAGGGTTCCGTCCCTCTGTCTATCACCAAGCTGTATCCCATGAACCGTGATAGGCAGACAGTGGAAATGTTCACAGACGATGTATTTCAGTTGCCGCTATAACAACATATACTAAGAGCAGAATAAAATAAATATTTAAGCGGACTCCCATACAACAAATGTGATTTTTTGCTCGATATTGATAACGGCAAAAGGTAGACGCTTGAAATATTCACAATATATTTAGTTCTATATTCATTTTAAAAATAAATAGTGAAATCAAAATGAAATAAATATTTAAGGGGGGCTCCCATACAACAAACGTGATTTTTTTGCCGTTTTTTTAGATAATGGTACGGTACAAGAGGAGACATTGATTTTAAAAACGAAAGGGTATTTATTTAGTCGTTCATATTATATTTTTGACAGACACTATAGAACAGATCAACGGAAGCGTTACAGCTACAACTACACTTACTATTGCAGTGTGTTAGTTTAATACAATAATATAAAACCATTAAACTATATAAAGCTTACTCGAAGTGAACTTCGTTGGCTGCAACATTAATGCATTAAGGTAAATGTATTATTCTCAGTATAAGTTCTTTTTCAAGCTTTCCCTTGTCATGGTGTCTGTCGGTAAAGGGTTCTGCAAGTCAATCTTGATCCACTTCCTCGTATTTCTTTTAATTGAAGGTTGAAGGTAAAAGTTTAATCATATGTAATTAAAACATTTTAATATCTCTTAGGTATTTTTCGAGCCACTGGCCGGGAACGAAGTATAAAGTCAAATCTAATTCAACGTAGCCCTATGTTGTCTATACGAGATAGTTAAATTATTTTAAAACCGAGTATATTCTATATTTTTAAATGTTTTTTTTTTAATCTCCTGTGAGTTTCATATGTCTATGCCTGTCTCTCTGTCTGTATTTTTATATGAGTAAGGTGAATCAAGCAAGGATTTTTTTACAAAATGTTTCGTAGTTATTAAATAATTTAGTAACGGTAAGTTACATTTTAGATGTAATAACTTAGGCTATTTTTTTAGTATTAGATTATTTTTTTATTTTAGAAAAATAGTTTGTGAGGTCGGTAAATAAAATACAGTTCTTGAGGGCCACGGATTTATTACCGCACTGGCTCATACGACAATTGGCGAGTGACTGACTCATTGCATGCATTACATACACACATTACATGCTATACAGTATGAAATATTGTATATCCCCTACATACACCCCCTTTTAAAAATATCTTAAGATATTTTTAAAAATTTTATTCTATTCAATCAAAGCAATCACACATTTCAATTTCAGGTTCACAAAAACAATAGATTTAAATCAAACCAATTATAATTTTATTTAAAATACAAATATACGTTCCATTTTTCCTCGACTGCGTCAAAAGGAGTGTAATGTTTTTTGAACGTATGTATATATATATGTATACATGTATGTATGTTTCTTTGTATGCATGCTATTTCTTTGGCTCGCGCTACAGCCCAAAAGGCTTGATGGATCGTGATGTATGACATATCATTAGAATTATCTTAGTTTAGAAAGTGACATAGGCTATATATGTAACTTTTAGAAGTGGCGCCTGCAAATAGGGGGAAAAGGGGGAAGTAGCGACTTTTTTTTTTATTACGACAATATGGGTATCAAACGAAACCTAGTAAATAGACCATATACATATATATATATTGTAATACTCTTACTTCACTCTTTTGACGAAAACTCCTATTAAGCGTTAAATTACGAGTTATTATTTATTATTAATTAATACCAATTAAATAAGTTTATAAGAAAATTACGTAGGGACGCACACCCATGGACTGCTAGTTCTAAAATAAGCTTTTTGCCCTTGACTTCTGTATTTTTGACATCAAACACAGGTGGGCTGTGTCTATAAATCTGGGTTAAAAAAATAAAGCGAGAATAATGTTTAACTATAATGTTTACCTAACTATAATAACCGGAATCATATGCACAAATATGATCGTAAAGAGTCATTCGAAGATGCATCGCTATTTTAAGGGTGTGCGCTCTTTAATTTAAATGAAAAAATACGTATTTTACGCGTATTTTATTGTTTAAAATATACTGGTCGTGGCGTTGCGCGATCAACAAATTTTGGAGACTCGTCGCGTCACTTCATTATTGAATTTACGGCTTTATAATATATGCTTAATCGGAAATCGTTTGTAAACAAAATATATATTTTAATTTGGTATATTAAAAAGAAAAATATCCTCAATTTATGACCAATTAGTTTAAAAATCTTTTATTGAAATTGCTGTAATAAGATACTGTTTTGTTGATAAGATGTTTCGAAAAGTAAAAAGCCAAATTACTTTCTTTTAACACGAATGTGTTCTTTATGTTGTTCATTATCTTTTATTTTATAGCTGGAGAAAAACAGCTCAACACATTATTCATATCCAAGTTATTATTAATTAATACAATCAAGCGTAACTTCTGATACTTTTTTTACGGAAGTTGCGTGCACGAAGAAGTGTGAGATTTGATATATTTAAAATCCATGAAAGGGTGCCTGGAAAGATAATATTTATATTTTTAATATTATACAAAATAATAACATTCATCATTCATATACATTGTTTACATTAATTTCAACAATGTCAGTTGTCTATGTCAAAGAACATGTTATTGCTTTTAAATACAGCTGATTACAGCTTAACCTAAGCTGAAACTTTTTCAAGAAGCTTGATTATTACTGTACAGGTGAAAAATACATATAAAACTCTTGCAGTAGATACAAATTGTTATAGTATGATTAAAATAGATATTGTAAATAAAAATTGTATATTGATTTTGAAAATAAAATATATTCTATAGAAATTGAGAAATATTCATGTTACACTTGGGTGAATGTCAGATTTAGTTTTTATGTGGGTTTCAGTACGGTTGAGTTTCGATTGCAACAAGGTATTTTTAATATATTTATAAGTAAAGGTTGTTTTATTCAAGAATTGGATATCCCCCCAGATAGCCAAATCCGAAACTATGAAGAATAACAAAAATGCTAAAATAACGAGATCCATTTTGATAAAAATCGAATAATCTATATATCTAATTTTTATAGTATAGAATACTTAATTTCGGAATCTGAACTAGTCAGGTTAAAAAAAAATGTAACCTCAGACGCAAAAAGAGTGTTATAAGTTTGACTACTATGACTATCTACCTGTCTGTCTGTGGAAACGTAGCTCTTATACAGATGGATCGAATTAGATGCGGCTTTTTTTAGAAAGAAGGTTTCCAGGAATTGAGACTGAAAGTGGTGATGAAAAATCAAATATTGTTGAAATTTCACAAGTGGGATATCAAATTAAAGAGCATAACAAATAAATTATACTTCGACACGTTTTATCACAATCGATCCAGCCATTTACTAGATATAGGGGGTTAAAGTAAGGACGAAAAATTGAATGTTGTCAAATATACCTAAGTGGGATAATAAAAGAAAGGGAACGTCTATATTGAAATTAAACGTGTTTTGTCAAAATCGGTTCTGCCAGTTATTAGATATAGTTAAAGGTGGGCTGGAATAACCGAATATTATCAAATATACTCAAGTGGGGTGTCAAATGAAAGTGCATAACGAGTATGCTATAATTAAATATGTTTCATCAAAGTTGGTTGAGACATTTAGTAGGTATGAGGGTGAGAATGGGGATGAATAATTGAATATTGTCAAAAATACCTAAGTGGGGTATCAAATGAAAGGGAATGAGGTGTATATTACAATTAGTCATGTTTTATCAGCACCGGATCAATCATTTACAATGTGTAGGGGGGGCGAGTAGCGTATCAAATGAAAAAATGACGAGTACATAACAGAAACTGTGAAAACATCCCTCCATACACCACAAACATACCA
>MOOZ01000176.1:1604112-1615793 GCA_002930495.1 Cecropterus lyciades
GAGTGTGAATGTCTTTTTTTTAACTTTTTTAGTGATAGTGCCAGTAAAAATGGTGGACGCTATAAGTCGTCGGCATGGATATATATATATATATCTATTATATATTGCTGTCAATTCCCTTGAATCGGTGAAATTCACACAAGCTACGGTAGGTAAAATGTTAAATATTGAACGCATACCAAATATATTATCTCATCATATACATCACATCAACTCGTATTTGATGTGATGTATACTCTAAGAAACACAAATACATGCAATTATCAAAACAAAACAATACCAAATGTAGTTTAAAACATTTAAAATAAAATAAATTTAAGGATATGTGAGCAGATATTTACAAAACAACAAAAATATCTATAGATGAGCCATCAAGCCATAACATTTGCTCGTTCTGTTTGGTCGTTTTTAATTTAATTTTATGAAAAAAAAGAACCCCTTATTTTTGCACTCACGGCTAGTATAACTTATATCGAATTCTGAGAGTAATGATAAACGAAAAACTAAAGGTGAAGGTAAATTTTTTGCATAATTCACATTTTTTATAACCATATATTAAGGTTTTACTAATCAAATCTTCAATTTGATGTGAATTGGTTTAAATGTACAGCTACAAACTGTGTATAAACTTTGCATTATCCACCTAATATATTGAATGCCACAAGATATACCAATATTTTAAAGCAGGAGCATATTAACATATATTATAATGATAATTATAATATCGCAGAATTGCTTTTTTAAGGATTTCCTTTAGTTTGTCATATATTATATTTTTATCAAAATTTTCTTCATCAATTTCCGGTTAAGGAAATAGATTTTTAAAAACAGTTTTGGTTTTTATCATTATGAACCTTGTATATCATTTTACCATTTTTTATTATTTCTTATAGCTTCGGATTTTGCCTACTAGGCACACTTGAAAATTCAACCTGTATATCACCGAAATCTGAAAATACGAGTAGGCGTACACTAACATTTTTTTTTATTTACAAAGTAAATATACTAGCTCTAATTTTGTAAAACATGTATGTCAAGACATGGAGTAGGTATTACGTATTAATACCCGTTTCACACTCGTCTGTCATAAATGAACCAGTCACGAGTTCAAATAGTAGCGTTGTGACCGTGAAGACCGTGTTCCCAGCGTTTTGGATGTCGATCAAAGGACAGTAAGTACTCTAAAATACATATATTATTACTACATGTAACTCAACCAAATGTGAATATTTTTCATTCGAGTAATAATATTTAATACTCTTTAATAATTGGCGATATTTTCCTTTCAACAAAAAGAAGACCGACCTGAAGTTTCACTGATGACGCGAAATGCTCACCCAAAATAAATTTATGCTCAATCTTATATTTAGCACGCTTGCTCGGACCACCGCGCATCGGCCAGTTGAACGGAGATTTTGTACCGATCAGAGATCGTTTTCCAATTAAATAACCAAATAGCGTCTAGTGTTTGAGTCGATAAACATAATTTGATGGTGATAGAAGGACGAGCATAATGTGGTCTGAACGCTCCAAGGTAATCACGCCCTACTAGTCCAAAATAATCTGTTGACCAGTGATCATAATACACAACTTATTCACACCTATTTTCACACTAGCCCACGCAAACACAGCGTGTTTTCAGTAGCAGAAGCTTGCATTGAGACGAAATGTTGTGTTCTTAGTTTAACGGTGGCATCTTTGCTGGGTCCGTGTGAAAACAGGAAAAAAAAATCAAAAAGAAGACTATGGACGTTTTCCGGTCAAGTGCTTACATATATACATATTTCTTAAGTTATTAACTAAACTTATGGAATCTGCATTGTCACCAGATATACAGAAAGATTTCCCACCTGTGCCGTTAAAAACATATGAATGGGAGGATCTACGAAGAGCTCGTGAAGCCGGGGGCTACCCGTGGACACATCTTCTGAAGCCGCCCTTGGAAGGAGAAATAACTGCGGAAGATATAATCAGAGAAAGTACACCAAGAAGAAGTATGTCGCGGGAATTTTCCAAGTCACGCACTCATTCGCCAGTAGATGGCGAAATCCAACGCATACTCAATCTTGATTCATCACCGGGTAGTAGCAGAAAACACGGTGAGGAAGGAGAAGATGAGGGAGTACATATACCAAATTTTTCTAAAGAAGTATCCTTAGATTCCGAAGATGATCCTATAAACCAAGCAGTTGCCACAAAGAAACCAGAAAGTCAAGCTAGTGGACATTTAGTGGCTCCCATAGAGATACCTAAAAATGTTTCTCCGAAAAGTATATTAAAGCGACGAGCACCTGAACCAGAGTACATTGGTATAACGGAAACGCGTGAAAAAACAAAATGTTGTCACCCCTTAGTAAACAAAATAAAACACTTAGCAGATAAAACACTTCACAAATTAGAAAGGAGTGAAAATGAGAAGTCACCAACATCAAAGAGAAAAAAAAATGAAGAAGCACAAGAAATCAGACAGTTAAAAAATTCTCCAGGCGCTGTACGTAGACAAAAATTTGGTGCAATCAAGTTAGGAGATTCGGATGAAATGAGTAAAATAATGAGTATTGACACACCGCCATCAAGAACAAAGAAAGACCATATATACGAAGACATAGAGGAGTCAAGATCTCCAGATATTGAGAAGTCTCTACAATTTGCTTCCGATTCTGAAAGACCAATTTCAGACAAGGAAGAAAATAAAAGCAACAGTAATAAGGAAAATGACAGTATTACTGACAAAAAATCTATAGTTTCGCATGACCCTAGCTTAGTTGCCGAAGACAATATATCATTGAGGTCTAAGGATCAAATAATGGAAAAACTGCATAAAAAGGATGATATAAACAAAGAAGCAATACTTTTGGACGAGGAAATGGATTCAGAGGAACCAAATGTAGATGAAATATTTCAAAATCAAGTTAATGATAGCAGGCCGAAAAATGATTCACCAAACATAACAATTACCGAAATTATGGATGACGAAACGGATAACAACATGGAACAATCAACTACTGTACCAATCGAATCATCGCCAAGTCCCAGTCCTCGTGACATTGAAAGAAAACGGAATAACGTAGAATTCCAGGACAAAGAATGGTCTAAACCTAGCAGGTAAATATTTCAGCTCGTAAGTTTTACCCCAATCTTGATCCCGTTGTATTTTCATACGTAACAGTGACATAACAGTAGCGTTCCACACATGCAAAGCGAACGTGTTAGTTTCTGTGTCTGATAAATATAGCTCTGTCCGAATCGTCTTCCTGCACAGTGGGTAAGCTCTTTAAAATTGTCATCAGCGAACAGTGCTCGCGTTTGCTTTCACGCCGGTGATTAGTTCATTTACAGCCCGGCTTTCACAAACACGCTCCCGTTAATAACTCATTGTCTATGGGATAACAAAAGTACAATTAATGTAGATTGCCGGGAAATATTTTAAATATGCCTTGGGTGTAGGGTCCTTTCGGTAGCTTTGTCGGTATGAGTAAACTTCGCCGATGGACATCTGAAGGTGGGACTCCGATAGAAAAGCCTGTGCGACCGACCAGAGAAGGCAGTGTTCAGGTGTTTACACCGGAAGTCCGATGTGGTTGCCAATTTTTTCAATGTGATTCATTGCTACCGGAAAGAGTCAATCCAGTGGGCACTAGACCAACATCGCGAGCTAGCAACATTATTCCGACTGTGGGGTAAGTTATGCCTACATTAATATCCAGACGGTTGGGTGACACTTTGTGACTAAATTTACGTCCTACGAAATAAATCTTAAATCTCTTAAATGTCTTGCCCGGCGACTGCTGCGGCTAAAACGAGCGCCAACGGTTGGCCTAATTGTGACTCGAGTTATGTTTGTGTGCGCCGTTTAAATATAAATTTAAACTTATGCGACGCATCATATTTTTTGCGATTTACGTGTTTCATAAATTTATGTACCTATATGTATGTATATATTTATGTATGTTTCTATAATTCTGCACTGCGAATTTATGAATTGAATTATTTTATATATGTAACTAATGAACTGTCTAGGATAATAGTAATATGGGTTAAAAAAATGAAATAAGTAATGTTTGCAATTATTTTTCTTCTTCTATTTCAGTGATCACGAATATGAAATTATTGAAAAGCCTCCCCCAAATATCATTTATACAGCACCGAGTATAGACGAAAAGCCGATAATGGTTAAAACAGATGATGAACTTTCAAGCACAACGTCATTGGAACGAAAATATTTACAACATACGTCTGATGAAGAAGAACCCACTGATTACAAAGAGAACCTTGACGATGCTAAAATGGAAGATATTTCAAGCGCTGCGGTGCTTCAAAAAGATATTGAAGAGCGGTTTTTTGTAAATACTCCATCCACTGTATCGAGGACTGATTGCGATTTAAGTACAAGTCAAGTAGATTCATCTGCATTAGAAAAACTACCGCTAAAACGTGGCAGTCGCAATAAAACTACCGAATCCACTGATAGTAAGATTCAACAACGTATTAAAGAAGGAACTGGTAAACTGAAATCACAAGCTGGGAAATTGAAAACTAAAATACAAAACATAAAAACAAAACAGTTTACAATGCCTGAAAGGCCCAAATTTAATATGCCCCAAAAACCCAAATTTTTGACAGACCTCAGCGAACGAACTAAAATTTCTTTTCCTGAGAGACCTAAGTTTACATTACCTGACAGGAGGAAATTTAGCTTACCTGACCGGCCCAAATTTAATAAAAAAAATTCTATATCTGACAAATTAAGTATGGGAGATCGTAAAAAATTTTCATTCCCAGAAAGACCAAAGTTTAATGTCCCAGATTTATCAAAATTCAAGATGCCGGACCGTCCAAAAATCAATTTTCCTAGTTTAGGTAGGAAGAAGGAGTATAAAGTTGAAAATGAAACAACAGAGTCAATGTCCGATCTACAAAATGTCGCAACAGTGGAATTCGAAGCAAAAACATTTCCACGATTATTTAATAGAACAAAAAAATCGCAGATTCAAAAAACATCTTCATCTCCAACATTAAATCGGGAAGACACTCCTCCACCTACCTTTACATTTACTCGCGTAAAAAAACCTACTGGCTATATACCAGATAGTCCAGAAGAACCACGCGAGTATGGAAATGTAGAAGGCGACGAAAATTACGAAAGCGAAACAGAAGATAGAAAGCATTTTGAAACTACTTATGACTTTGATAAATTAAGCCCTGAGTACGCAGATGGAGAAGATGAAAGAATGAACCTGAATGAGACCCGCAATGCAGCCTCGATTCCAGACATGTCACTGTCTAAACAAGAAAATACACACATTAACGAATTAAATAACGACGAATTTTTTGTTCGACCGAAGGGAATTTCTCGCGAAAATATTCAAGTTAGGGAGTACTTAAGCGATGAAATTCGACAAGCTTTTAAAATTCCTAAAAATGTTCTCGGTTTAGTGGGAAGTGACGCGGGGGTCGATGACAAACATATGTATGCGAATGAGCTAGAGGCAGATCCAGAACTTATGATTGACGAAAATGAAAGTATGAAGTACTCTACTGAGGACATAAATGAAAGAGACGATGGATATTATACATTCCCACCGGTGCGTCCGTCCCGAGCTAAGAGAAAGAAGAAAGAAACCGAATCCATTAAATACATAGATGATAGTGTAAATGCAAGTATGCAGTTTAGTGAAGTTGATTTAAGTCTTCCTGATGAACAGCTGGGTGTCCAACGCACCGAACAAGATGGACAAGTCAATAATACGAAGACCCAAATTGATTTTCCCTCACCAACAGATTTGCGTTCTATTCACGAATACGCAAACGATGACGTAATAGAGTATCCGGAAACAGTGCCTATACAATCACAAACGCTTCCAATGCCACCGAAAAGAATGAAAAAACATAGTAAAAAAGAAATGAAATATTCGTCTTTGAGTGATTTCAAAAAAGTTGCGCCTACTGAAAAGTGGAAGTCATCTCAGGAACAAACGGACGATGTGAGTATATTTCTATTTTTACATAATATGTCATCTATCCATCCGTCTACCAGCCCTTTGAGATCCACTGCTAAGTCATAAATAATAATAATAATAATAATATTTTGACTGTGATCTGAATAACTAATTTCCTAGGACAAAAACAGTGAAAATTACAATCTTAACCCACTACGTAATGTAGTAAAATTAAATAGACACTAATCTTGAATAACTTCTAATAACTGTGTACTTAAATTTTAAAATCATTATGCTATAAACATAGTGCCAATTAAACAAAATATATCCCGACACATTTTTCGTCTGTGTCGTGGACTCATGAACTCAGAACAGAATTTAAACTCATCATTCGGATATTTGTCTGGTCGGGGATCGAATCTCCAGATTCGATCCCCGACCGTGGGTTCCGACTACTTGAGATCTAACCATCTGACATGCAGTGGATGTCAGATGGTTAGATCTCAATTACAAATGTAGCCTAACTTTTACGTTTATTTCATAGAGTATGTAGTACTTACTACCTACATATTCATAGTACATTATATACATTGTATTGCTAATAATCATAGACATATGCCTAAATTTAAATAACGATAAGAAACATATAAAGTGAATATTATAAAGTGTATTCCTTTAATATCCATAACCACAAACTTACATAGTCATTCACTCAAACTATCTAAGTAATAATGTAATTATCACGACTGGTCAACGCTAAAGTTGATCTATTTAAGAAACGACGTATTATATAAATTTGTTACAAACATATTAGCTATATACATTGAATTAAATTTTTAGGACCAATTCGCTTACTGGTTGGCTAAAAAGAGGATTACTGATATATAATATACTAGGTATTGGGGGCCCATTCGTTTTATTTAGTTTGCAATGGTTCCAGCACAAGTAATAATTACAAAAAATAAATACGCAGTGTACGGAGATCATAACTGAACTACACATTTAAAAAGCAATAGGTCGTGATCTTGATGGGGGAACGCAAATGGTAATAAAGTCAAGCGCCCATCTGATCTGTAGCGGATTCGTAAAGCCGTCTTTGCGTTGGCACAACATTAAATGACAGGCACTAAACATTGCTAGACCACTAGATTGTACTTTCCTACATCATTCCACATTGAGACAATGACCCACTTCTGACAATTCCCACATTTGTACAACGAGATCAATACCCAACATTGGGATTTAAAATGGGATGAAAGGATTTAGGTTGACAGCCAGGCAAACAAAAGCTTTTATGCAAATCAAATATATCAATAGATATTTCAGAACAAAATATAAAAAACAAATATATAGCACGGATTGGATAAAGCTAATATTTTAATGGAACGACCCATCAAACGTATTCAGTGTCACGTTGTTTATCCGCTATGGACTCCTAAACGATTGCATTGATTCCTATCAAATTTGCTCACTGTGTGCAGTTTGATCCAACTTGCAAGATAGGATAGCTAACTTTTATTTATATAAATTACGTGTCACGTTGATTGTCTGCAATAAACTCCTAAACCACTGAATCGATTTTAATCAAATTTGCAAATCATGTGCATTTTAATCCCACTTGAAATATAGGATAGTTTATATCTATACAAATTACGCGCCACGTTGTTTGTACGCTATGAACTCCTAAACAACTGAACCGATTTGAATCATATTTGCACACCGTGTGCAGTTTGATCCAACTTGAAAGATAGAATAGCTCATATCTATACAAACTACGTGCCACGTTGTTTGTCCCCTATGGACTCCTAAACTACTGAACCGATTGAAATCAAATTTGCACACCGAGTGCAGTTTGATCCAACTTGAAAGATAGGATAGCTTATTTTAATCTTAAAACATATATATTACGTGCCACGTTGTTTGACCGCTATGGAATCCTTAACTACTGAATCGATTTGAATCAAATTTTCACACCGTGTGCAATCTTAATTTATAGTCGCAATATTTTTTTATTGCCAATTATTTGTTTATTACCTGCACGTCACAATAAAATTATCTGTTAACTCTATATGATTCTAACAGATGGCGGTTATCTGTTGACTGGGTTGAGTAAGTGTTCAATTGATAGGCGCTATGTTAAAAGTACAAATATAAGCTACAATTTAATAGCATATCCGGCCACGTGCTGCCGAGGCTAAAGTATTTGTCAAATTTATGTTTTAGTAAACGCGATACAGTAAAATTCATTATTATTGGTTTCTTCAATTTTTGCTGTTAGAATAATCGGCTGAAATATTACATTTATTTTATAGTGAATGTAATAGAGTGAAATTTTATTTGTTTTTCAATTATTAGTGTGTCGTTTAAATAGTATTTAAGTAAAAAAAAGTATTGTTTTTTATATAGTTGTTAGTATATATTGTTGTTATAAAAACGTATGTAAATAATTTTTGACCTATTTGAAATGAAGTACATCGTAAGTGGGATGGCCAAAGTACAACATCGCGTCAACTTCATTTAACAAGCTTGATACATCAACTTGCGATTGAAGTTAGGATCTGACATTCATGCCTTCTAGTAGCTACTACAAGGAATCTAATCTTAGAATAATGTAAAGCTTAAAAAAGTTACTTTTTTAGTGTAAAACAATAAATTACTGTGCTCACACGACACCGGCATATTGCAGCTACATAACTTCGCATGAATGTGGACAAATGATGCTTCACATACCATTGGCAACGTTTCTTAAAAGCGCCAATTTAAAATGAAAATGTGTGTTGTTCCTAAGTACGACTCCGTTCAAGGTAAAACGGATTTCCTCATATATCTATAAAGTAAATAGTAGCGTAGCTAAGTAACTAAAGGCCCTGGGGCAAATAATAAACTAGGGCCCCAACTAAACTATTTAAAATCGTTTTTACCGTTTTCTTCATACTTCAAATTAGTCGTCAAACGTAATAGTCTACTGTAATAGTTTGGGGTTACGTTTTTCGGAGGACACAAAATTGTCTATAAACGTCTGATTTGTCTAAATACATTAATTTCTAAAAATTAAGAAATTGTCTAAATACATCAATTTCGAAACACAATTTTTTCACTAATTCAATGAATAGTTTGCAAGTCAAAGTGCCCCAAGGGCCCCCTGAGCTTGTGGGCCCCGGGGCATTGTTCCGCCTAGCTCTCCGATAGCTACGCTCCTGGTAGAAGGTCATCTGCTAAAGTCGCGTTTTATCATAAGATAGGGGAGTTACCACCACTCTATAGCGGGAAACAGTTCGTTTCGATGGAAAGGTGTGGATGCCGGCTCACTTATATATGAGGCGATCATCTTAGTCATCGGGAGTAGCACCGCATCGTAGACTTCAGATAGAATCCCTGTTCTATATGAAGTTGCTTGCAGATATCCATGAGCGACAGTAACCACTTATCATCAGATGGACCTATTTTTTGTTGTGTCAATGCATACAAAGATTTTCCTGAATTAACTACTTGTACTTTAATTGTATCAAACATGTAGATGTCGTCCGTTAAAACCAGTATTGGATTTTGAAAAATAATAAATGTATTCATTTTTAACGTTAGTATAGCTTATTCGATTCATTAAGTATAATTATATGATGTCAAGAATATCACATAATTACCAGGTACATACTTTTGTACCTTGTAATAAATAAAAGAATAATATTCTTGATGAAAAAACAAGAAAAAATACGAATTATATAAAAAATAAAATGTAAATCAGATAAATTATTGAAAACACATAAAAAAAAAACAATTAATACTATCATTAAATGAAAAAAGAAGTGAAAGTGTGTTCTAAAGTTTTTATATGTTAATTACTGATCAGCCGATTCGCGTCGTGGCTTGGAGACGCGCCAAGAAATGAATTTGCTTTTGGACGATTCTCGGATATATTTTTGGAAGTGCGACTCCATGCGATTGTTGACCCAGATATGTAGAATGTACAAATCCGCTCGATGATACCCAGATGTTTGTTCTATTACTACCAAGGTCGCGTGACCTTAAAAAACTAAAAACACACAGACCGCTTGTGACGGAACGAGTGATCGCTTATATAATGAATTAAGTTAAAGATTTAATTGCATTAATTAAATGAGTGATCATTATAATTTACGGCTAGTTTCTTAACATCGATATTTATTTATTTATGGCATATTATATTTAAGAACAGTAATTAGTAATTTTACTGCAAGATTTTTTATGCTATTCATTAATACCGCTTCAGAACAAGAAAAACTCTTTTGCTATGAAGACAAAACAAAAGATCTAGAACTCAAAGATTTTTCTAAATAGTAAACTGACTTTCCATAATATTGATAATATCAGCGAAATCAATTGTTTCATTAAACATAAAGTTTTTTCAATAGGTTCAAATTAAATCAATTAAGTTCTGATTCGTGAAAATTACAATAATTTCAAATTTATAAAAAAAACCGGCCAAGTGCGAGTCTGACTCGCGCACTAAGGGTTCCGTACCATTTATATCATTCTATAAAAAGTGAGAAAAAAAAAACGTTTTTCGTACGGGAGTCCTCCTTAATTTTTTTTTATGTAATTATTTATTTTGAAAGTGAATATATAACTAATTATTTTGTGAATATTTTAAGCGTCTACCTGCCTCCGTTATTAATATCGAGCAAAATAATTACGTTTGTTGTATGGGAAGCCCGTTAATTTTTTTGTGCTTAGTATTATTATTATAGCGGGAACAGAAATACATTATCTGTGAAAATTTCAAGTTTCTAGCTATAACGGTTCATGAGCTAAAGCTTAGTGACAGACAGACAGACAGTAGGATAGATGGCCAGACGGACAGACGGATAGCGGAGTCTTAGTAAAAGGGTCCGATTTTAGCCTTTGTGTACGGAACCCTAATAAAAAGAGGTATATCAAGCAAAACTTCTGAATTCCGAATAGGCGAATCGAGTAACATAATTAAATTATCTGTAATCATACAATTGAAATCATTAACACTTGACAAATTCTCGTTAATGCTCTATAGAGGCATGAAAGCACAGTTTATGCATATATTTACTTACCTATAATTTAATTAAAAAAGCAGGCAAAATTTACCTACTAGGTAATCCTCATTAGTTTTATCACTAATATTGTAAAAAGGAAAATATCGTAAGTAAGTAAAAATAAGTTTATTTTTTTCACTATTAAAAATCTACACTAATCGTGCATATTATAAGCTATACAAATGAAGCTATTCTCAGATATAAAAGGTTATAGTTTAATTGTAATTATACAAGTTGGGTTTTGAATACAAAAGGACATGGCCAGTTTCTGCTTAGTTGTCGATAAAAGTGTACATGTACAATAGTGTAATGACAAATAATTAATCAGGTCAGATCAGATTAATCAGAAATCAAGTAGGAGAACCCCGACTTCGTTCGCGCAGCTTAATTATAATCCAATCATCTATTACACTTTTAAGATTCACTGTTAAACATAGGCCTCCCCTAAAGAGGTTTCCTCAATTTTATGACCACGCCTAGCAAAAGTGTTGGTGCTACACACAAAGATGCTGCTACTAAACTTCTTTTATTCGTTTCACTTATTGTTATTACTAATGTGAATATTTTTTATTTGACATCGTCAATCGTCTTTTATTTGATTATTGAAGTGAAACTTCTTTAGGCGCATGAGGGTAAATTTTTTACAGATGAAACGTCACGCCGGTATGCAACGGAATTATCGGAAAAGAGAGAGAGAGTG
>MOOZ01000176.1:1642057-1661536 GCA_002930495.1 Cecropterus lyciades
ACACAGTGGATATTTTAAAAGATTTTTATAATAATCGATAGCAGTATGTTAAGTAAATATAAATTTAAAAGAAAAATATCATAAACTTAAATCACTAGTTGTAAACCAAATGATATATTAGTGGAAAATCATTGAATTCGAGTTCCATTACTTTACCAATGACAACTATTGATTTAAATTAGGATTTTCTAGTGAAATAGCGTGTAATTTCATTGCTTTACACATAATATTATGCAATTACTTGAAAAAATAAGTGTCAACGATTGATATGAATTTAGTTTGAAAAAGATCGACGTGTCGCTTACTAATATGGCCGCCTAGAACGAAGTGAACGAATTTCGTCGTTGAATCATGCGTTTCAGTAATAGCAAACGTAAAAAAATATGACAGAAGGTTAATATTTTGATCAGAAGCTAGAAATAGTGTACTACTGGTTCCTGGCGTGGCATTGGTGCACCCACCCTATTTATATAATGATGATTAATGACCTAATTATGCAATGTGCAAATTCTGTATTACAATTTATTGCGTTTCTGTATGATTGCATTTAAAAACTACTTCATTTTGATTGGCTTTTCATGAAGATATAAATTACTTTAAAGATAATTATATAATATGTATATTAATTTTGATTTTTCTAATCCAGAAATATGTAAGATATAAAAAAGGCTAACCATTTAACGATGTTGCAAGGAAACTACGAGCTTGACCATAGAAGTAACAGTCTGTACGGGTGAATTTTTCAAATGGGCGTATATGGCCAAATATGTTTTTATAATTTATAAGCCCAATTTGTAGGCCTCACCAAGACGAATAATTAGAGCCTTAAACACAAAAAGTTTACAAGAGCAACTACAAAGTTCCACTACCCATCTCGTGCCTCTGTCATTAGACCCTCTCTTTAAACTTGTCCAAAGGAGCATTTTGAGCCCAAATACGAGGGGATTACTATTAGCCATTAGACTGTTCCACCACCTTCTGACTATTGTCAGACACTTTTTAGCAAGCCAAAAAGTCATGGATTTATCGAAACGCACGTTTCATTTGAAACCAAATACGAGGTGTTTAGTACGTAGTTATTACGAGGTCTATATAGTGGCCATAGAAAATTGTACCGCCTATTGATGAAACTTTTCTTTTGTCTTCTAAAGAATTCGTAAGAAGTAATAATGACTAAGTATCGGAATGGAATATAATGAAGATATATTATGGGTTTTTTATTTAATAATATAACTGAACTGAACTTTCATCTGAAAGAAATATATTCAAATATATATATTCCATTAAGTGTATTCCATGAAATAACTGATAATATCATTTTTCGGAGGGTTTTAAACTGAGTAAGGCTTAGTAAGGCTTCTCAAATTATTTTAACGGTCGCTTACAACGTGACGTGACGCCCGTCTGAAACATACATCAAGTGAATAATTCGAAGAAGGAAATGCTTCTAACTTGGGATGATATTTGCATATCATACTCGTTATCGTTCGATAGCTCTTCTGTACGTGGTCGTCAGAAATGTTACTAGGTTTTTTATCCCATCGGCATCATCATCATCGTCAACCCATTATTTTCCCACTGCTGGGCACGGGTCTTCTCCCAAAATGAGAGTTTTAAGCTATACTCCAGTGCGCTGGCCAAGTGCTTCACACGCCTATGAGAACTCCTTTTTTTAGAGAATTTTTAGGTGTGCTGGTTTCCTCACGATGTTTCCCGTAACCGTTAAGCAGTGATAATTAATTCCTAATACCCACATAATTAAAAAAAAGTTAGAAAAATTATATGCGTATTTGATAACTGTTATCTGATAATTATGTGCTATTTGATAACTATGCACATAATTTTAGAAAAAATATGTGCGTATCACTGCTCAAACTTTTTCATACCACGAAATCTTAAGTATTTTATGGGCAAAGAAATAAATAAGGTACAATGTGCTAGTAAGTTACGAGCTCTTTAATCAGATATATCATAGGTCATGTAGCTGTATAAACACGTAATAGTTCCATAAATAATTTTATGCATGGTTTGAGGTAAACAATTTATTACTGCTATCAACTCGTATTGGTAAGCGCCATCTTATGTTTCGTTTAACAGTACGTGTAAAGTTTGCATTGGTTTATCAAATCGGTAATGTCATTATTTTAAAACAACACTAATATTTCAACAGGATAAAATAAAGGAATGGAATACTATGTATGTAGATAACTGATAGGAGACTTAAATACACGTTCTAACAACTAAGAAGGCTTAAACTGTCTTATTCATGTCGAACGTGCGTTTGATTTAAGTCTATTCTCACTTCGTAACAAACCATTTTATCGAATTAATTGCTTTTGTCGTATATATTAGGTCTTTACCAATGAAATTGCCGTTCTGCCGTACTGTGGCCATCGCAAATCAAAATATTTTTTTGGCTAATAATTCTAATTTCAATTTAATTTATTTAAAAAATGGAATTCTCTTTTAAAAATCGTCATTTGTTTAATACATAGTGTTTTGTTTTCATCGCATTCGAACATTTTTTGTCATCATGGATACGTTAAAAGGTCGAGTAATTATGGAGTATGAGTACCATCGTGGCAACTAAGCGGCACAAGTGGCACGCCACATCAATGACGTTTACGGAGCGAACACTACAAACGAACGCACCACCCGTTATTGGTTTGCCCGCTTCCGTTCTGGAAATTTTCACCGGAAAAATGAACCCCGTGGTCGTCCGAAAACTTTGGTCGACAATAACGAATTAAAGGCGATTGTGGAAGCTGATGATACTCAATTTACTGCTAATTCAGCAGCAGCTTTCGACGTTAGCATCGAAAGAATATTGATCCATTTGCGTTAAATTGGCAAGGTAAAAAAGCTTGACAAATGGGCACCCCACAAACTCCATGATCGCCGGCACGAAGTACGCGTCGAGACGTGCCCTGCACTGCTCAACAGACATACAAATGAATTCTGAACCGCATTGTTACTTGTTACGAGAAATGGATCCGGTTCGACAATCGTAAGTGCTCAGCAAGTTGTTTGGACCCTGGTTCAGCACCCAAACAATGCCCTAAACGAAAACTTACCCCTAGAAAAGTGATGGTCACTGTTTGGTGGTCTCTCGCGGGTGTAATTCATCACAGCTTTTTACCAAACGGGATGAGCATTACTGCAGATGTGTACTTTGAAGAACTGAATACAATGATGGAGAAACTCGCATGTCTCCAACAAGATTTGGTCAATCGTTCGCTACCAATGCGTTGGCAAAGATGCATTATTGTATGGGTGATTACTTTGATTAATAGGAATAAAAAATATAGAAAAAAGAATCTTCATTTATTTTATGAAAAACGGCAATTTCATAGGTAAGACCTATTATATTTCACAACAACCTATATAGCTTTCAGAGTAATATAAGCTCACATATATCAAGAGAAACACTTATTATTATAACATCAAACACTTCTCAATCACTACATAGTATAAAACAAAGTCGCTTTCTCTATCCCTATATCCCTTTGTATGCTTAAATCTTTAAAACTACGCAAATGATTTTGATGCGGTTTTTTTAATAGATAGACTGATTGAAGAGGAAAGTTTATATGTATAATAACATCCATTAAATAGTGGAGAAATACTTTTATTTTTAAGGTTTCTAATGTGATGTCGTAAATAATTTAATTTTTTTTCCGTTTACATTGCAAACGCAAGCTGAACCCTACGAGATTTATCAAAATAATGTACTAAGTATTGTACACATTGAAAAGGTCTACAGAAAACTCCGCGATGGTATATCTCTTATGGATATCCCACAATAACATTTTTTTGTCATTTACTTTTTACGACAAATAATGGCTAATTTTCGAAGCGATTTTAACCAATACAGCATTAATCCTTATCCAATGAAATACCTTAAATACATTGTTGATTTAATATAAATCTATATGGCCCTTTACAGCATATGATTTAAATGAATATTTTCGAAGATATTATAGATTTAAAAATTGCGAGACGTAGCATTTGCGGCGGTACCGGCATTAAATACGGCGGCGGTACCGATAAAACAATAAAATAGAGATTATTAAAGGTATAAAATTTCGGTTAATGTTTGTCACGTTACATTTCTTTTAAACGCGGTTGAAACCGCGGGCTCTGCTGGTATTATATATTCGTAAGCACCAAATAGGTAACTTCTTTGGTTAACATCATCAGGATCATATTATTCATTAACTAATTTCATTTTACGTACCTAATGTTCATTTCAAGTTTCATAAGAATCGGATCCGTATAAGCTGACTTATTCGTCCATTCGTCGCGAACACATGTAATTCAAATTTTCCCGTGAATGGCCCTGTCAAAACTGAAACGAATTAAAATGATGAATAAATGATGAGGACCCAACGGGAAGAATCAGCTTTCAAATAATAATAAAAATTGGTTCACCCAGTCGAAATAGTATATATATATATACCTCCTCCTTTTAAAACTGCACTAATCGAGTCCATTTTTTTATTCGCTTTAGAGGTCTTTGGATCTGGATTTAAAATTACAATGTACTTCAATTTTAATCAATAAAATAAAAAACTCAATTTAACTCAATTCCACTATAGTACAGCTAGCAGCCACAGAAAGAAATCACATAAAATGACAGGATTACTACTTTTATTAACTATCCTCCTGCATTGGTCTGAAAAATATTACTTACTATATTATACAATTATTTATTCTATAATAGTCTGGCTCTTTGCATCATGGCTACCGAAAAGCGGCTGCTGCGCAAATGCATGAATATTTTACGTAACGAAAGTAGGCTTGAGACAATGTTTGCTATCCGTCAATGAATCCTATCAAATATTTACAACTGATTCGTTTTAAGCTCAAGGTATCGATTGTATTAAAACGGATTTTTAAGAAAATTAATCAGGAAAAGGAGGAAATTTCATTGAGCTACTATTATAGACTAGATTATGTCTAGTGTATAATTTACTACGGTTTACATCTCACTTATACTGGTAGCAAGCAAACTAGCCGCTCCTCTCACGAGCAAAGTCTTACGCCGTTCCGCACCCCTTCGACCCTCCTGCCTAGAGCCTAACTAGCGCGAAAAGAACCCACCGCAAGTTAGTCGGGAATGTTCCGCGCTACAGTGCGGGTGTGTCGGCCTTTGTGCATGATACCCAACTGTTGCGAGTTCCAGCGCCGCGAAGTTTTCGAAACAAACAGATATTGTGCTTATCGAAGGTTTATTGTCCAAAAATACGGTGTTTCTTGTTTATAAACAAAAAAAAAACTCTTTATAGTTCTGTCATTCAAAGGTATTTTTAAATAACTTAACAGAAAATATCAATGTATTTATGTGAACAATGATTTAGAAATTATTAAAAAGTCACAGGTAGACGTAAGACAGCTGATTTTTTATTGCTACTGCCGCGTGGAGTTATGATAAGTATTGTACCTGAATAAATAAACTTTTCACATTTTATGGTTAAGATATCTAAGATCATCTTAAAGTTGAAAATAAATCATTAAAACACCTTATATAAATAAATGATATGAACATTTATTTTGACCCAGTTTTTATAGACATCGGAGTACAATTTTTGATTCATAGGTAAATCATGTTATTATTATTGAATGTAGATGAAAAAACAATTCATTACGATTTAATTTGATATAAACAAAAGTTATCAATGATAAAATTTCACGCTTGGTCGAACCTGTTATGTATACCTACATATATATGTTAAATATTAAAATCGAACTTCTTTTTCAGTTTTATTTTATGATATGAAATACGTTGTGTTTTTCATAGAAGATTTGCTTTATTTATAAACCCTTTTTAAAGGTTTTTCCACTTTCTGTATTGTAGTAGTAGAAAATGATCATGCAGTTCATCTGATGGTGGGTGTCCACTGCCACCCATTGACTCCTGTAAAAGACCCCAGAAAAAAGTGCAAGTTGAGGCTTGTCTGAAGTTGGACACATATATGTTGCTACTAGAGATTACAATCCCGCAAAGTGGGGTCCAGCACTCATATAATGTCATACATAATCCCACAATACACGCATCGCGCATCCGCAATCAATTAATTATATATTTTTAAACACCCGGCATTTATAAAATTTATTATCACTGTTTTAAGGTGACGGAAAACATCTCGAAGAAAACTATCCACATGCGAGTTCTTAATAAAAAGTTCTCAAAGGTGTGTAAACTGTAGCTTAAAAGTCCCATTTTTGGGAAGATTCAGCAGTAGGAATCCAAAACTTCCAAACAATTTATTTTGTAAAACGAAGGATGACAAATATAGTTTAATATAAACAAAAAAATAAAAATATTAAATATTCGGCTTGTGGTATATACTTCTTGTTTGTCCAGCACTTGGCTGCATCCTTGAACACTGGTTATGATTTGTATCATAGGAACAGCCGACTCGTTTAAATTTATCTACAAAGTAATTTCAGAAATAAACAAGGCCTTGACCTAAGCAAACTGTTGGTTATTGCTATCAAACTGATCTACGAAGTATGTAAGAGCCTTTCCAACGATGGCTACATTTGTTTAAAAAATAGATTTATATGTTATCCATCACTAAATGCTCTTTGCTTTTCATGATCATGATTAAAAAATGTTTTAAATCTGTTAGATTTGAATTTATTTTTAGTAATAATAATTAAAAGATAATAAGATAACGGACTAAGTTATATCGTTTTGGATAACATTCATTTTATAATTGTATTTCTGTACAATCATGGTGAATCTCAGACAATGGATTACATGATTTGTTATTCAGAAAATCCATATTTTAATGCAGTTACAAACAGACGAATATAAATATATTTTTCTATCCTTGTTCTAAAGTGGTTTTTACTTTAAAATTTGTGATATTCTTAACTATTGTTAAAAAGTCGTACAATTAATTGGTTTGCTCAATTCATGCTATTCGTGGCAAACAGGTACAAAATGTTTATATGGTACATAAACCATTTGTCTCGAAGTTGACGTATGATTTGAGTTTTCCGATGATCTGCTATCAAACAATTACTTAATTTAAAATCTAGTAGAGGCACATGGCCTTCGTTATCTCTGATGCCGATTAGGACTATAAATAACATAAAGACCGGGAGACATTTAAATGTATAACGTCGCAAACATTGTCTATAATAAGAATAAACAAAATACGAGTAATGTAAGTTTCCTACTACTCCATGTCTGCAAAAATCTAAGCGTCATGTTATTTAACGATAATGACCATTCCCTTAGAATAGTGCACTTTGTGGATGAACTTTTTATCCGTTATTTTGACTTTCTATTTGTTTGCAAAAATATACGTTTTCATAACATTATAGTAGTAAACGAGCTTTTGTTTCTATCATATTTCGAATTGCAAGTCATTCATACTTATTTGTATGATACTAACGTTATTATTGTGCTTAGTTCTTGAATTAACGAATATTGACGATAACGAATTAGTACTTGGATTCATTAAAGTAAATTCTTTTAAGTTAGTTTTCAGAATATAATAAATTAATATTGAAAGATATTATTCGTTCTTGTCTTCTTGTAACATCGTATTGTATAATCCTCATCATTTAAGTGATTAAGTGATCACTTAAGTGATTAAATTAAAATCGATTGATCGAAGTGAAAACGTTAGAGTAATAGTAATGGATTTTGATGACTTCGGAGGAATCGTATGGGTGTGATATTTAGTGTGTTTGGATTTAATATTCGGTCAGGACAACGTATAAGTCATGAATTAAAATTTCTATTCTGTTATACATAATACTTATTTATTCACGTTTCAGTAATATGTACGCGTTAATGGCGTTCACGACATAGGGAGTATAAAAACCGTCGTTTACTTGGAAATATCGAAGTCATACGTCTTTAAAAAATAAAACAAAACATATTTATACTCGTTAAAACGGAACTGACGGAATAACATTTGATACTCGTCTAACCCACGTAACGCCACTGATTTTCATTAAAGCAGCTTGCATAAAACGTTCTAGATGTTATTCTCAGCTGTGGAGAATACCAGCGCTTGGCAATGAGGTATAAAATGAATTTGGAGTTTTCCGACTCCTGTTTTTGATTGGTTACAAAGCATCATATCATCTTTAATTGGATAATCAAATAATAAGAATATTTTTTTGTATTTCTGATACCTAAACACAATGTATAAAACATTGTATTTAGCAAGGCTGATGTGAGATACAGTGTAATAAGGTAGAATAATAATCAACATGATGATACGTAAAAGCGTAATATACTGCATTATATTTTACTTGCATTTCGCCCCGTCTGGCTTCTCTCCTATTAATTTAAGATATGTACGTCTTGTCTTCATCTAGAGATATTGTATATTAAATAAGTATGAAAACATTATTGATTTTCTTTGCCGTTATAGATTCTCTAGTCTTTCTCAAGAGCAATGTCATGAAGCGGAGATGAAGCTCGAAACCTTCATCTCCGGTAATCCACTTTACATTCTTTTGGTATTTAAAAGTGTTTGTACTGGAAACTAATTATTGCTTGCTGCATTGAATGTATGTTTAAAACAGTTAATTAATTAAGTAAATAATTTAAATTAGATTTGCGACGTCTGCTGCGTCAATCTGACCTGACTGCGACCTGAGTCAAGGATGATATTGTTTTACACTTTGTAACAAATCTACGGGCTTCAATTAGGAATAGATACCTCGAAGTAGACATTGTCATTATATTGAGATTATTTTAAAGTAGATACGTATAACGCATAATACACTATGCCTTACGGGCATGGTTCGTCTATTTCATGGCAAGTTGCATGATGTTAATCATTACTATGCTTTTCTACATATTAAAATCTTTGTGATAATAAAAAAAAATTGTTTAAGTATTATTTTAAACTGTATGACGCTTTACTGGATCTCGCAAAGTGTAATGCCGTTGTTACATTTTTAGTATTTGAACGTTGACGTTTAGAATTTAACAACTTTGACCTGCCTTAACAATAGATTGTGAGCTGGTGTGGGCACGTCGCTCTCCGCAGTCAAACGATGTTATTGTTTGTTACTTTGTTAGTGAGACGCACTTGTTGCGAACTTGTAACATTGTAATATCTTATATTATTTCATTGTAGTGAAGGACGAGAAGATGACATTCGGTTGTTCGTTTAACTTTCTTTAACGTTTATTTTAATATTACTACCATATGGTACGCTATGTTGTAAACTATTAACCACGGACATTTTAGTATTCGCTTCACTTGTTTTTTATTAGGGGGCGACTATAATTACATGCAGTTTTTGACCTGCCCCCTCCCTCTATGGTGAAAGTTCGTGAGATTTGATTCAATCCCACAATCTCCCGTGAGATTTTTTTCAATCTGCATTTTTAGTATAAGTGCGTTGATTTTTTAACTTAAATAATAAAATTGCTCTAAACTTTTAGTTACGACTAGTATTTAATATAACTGAGAAACTAGAATTGTGATTAAAATTTAACAATTATTGAAATACTAAAATCGTAATTAAGGCGACTCGTTTAATAATAATTTGTGTATGGATTTACCATATTTTTGCGAAGAATCATATTTAACTTTAATTTACTACTGTTTTTTCTCATAACTTTTACAAGCGGGACAAAAAATTACGTGATATTTGCCGAGGCCGGTCCTCTCCTCCCTAAAATGAGATAAAATGAGATAAAGTCGACCCTCCCTAGAATGCCTCACGTAATTAACCGATGCCTCCTAAAATTAAATATTAATTTACAAAATAATGCCTATGTTGTTCTTTATCACTTTTATGACATTTTATACCTTCGTATATGTATGTATTGCAAATTTAAATATAATAATATTTAGGATTCCGTAAGATTACATGAAATAGATAATTATGGAAAGACTTATACTTTTGTCTTTCCGTAATACAGTCTGACTCCTTTTATTCCAACAGACAAGACTCATAATGAGTTAACAACAAGTAACATAGTTAAAAATATATAAACAAAAACGCGACTGTTTGAATTTTGTTTTTTGTTTTTATAATTATATTATATATGTTTAATTTAACGCTTATGACTTTTCGTCAAAATAGTAATAAATAACTATTATAATATATGTATATAATTTCCGATTGGTCTATTTACTAGCTTTCAATTGATACTCATATTTTATATGATAATTAAAAGCCCCCCCCCCTCGTTAGCTACGGTTGTTTTGCATGTTGAACGCGTAGCGTTTGACTGTGCTCTATTCTCACTATGTCAATGACAGACCATTTTCTCGACTTAAATTGCTTTTATCGGATATTTATAGCACTTTCAGGGTAATATGAGCTCACTTATATCAAGGGGAACACTTTTTGAAGTTATACTTCTTTAAGCGCGTTATGAAAAAATTATGAGAGTGAAATTTTAAGATTCGTCACACGAAAGTTACAGTATGAAGTTGCAGCGATTGCAGTCTCGAAACAAAAGCTACCAACAAAATAGAAATAGAACCTCTATAGTCGCGCAAGTTGGCACCATCGTCGCCTCTGTTCACTGTTTTAATATACATAGTATTTATCCACATGTTTCTAGCGTCTACATTCACACACGTGTTTCAGTTTCATATAAGTGCGATTTATATATACATATATACTGATAAATTATATTCAGTAGTGATTTAAATTCAATATTTCGATTAATATATTTAGTATTCGTAAATAGTAGTGAAAACATCTTTGAGATGAATACTTATTTACGGTTTAATTCAATATTCAGTTATAATTAATAGAAAGTAAAAAATCAATTCACTACAGTCGGACAAAATGGAAATCGATGTCAAATATGTCATTGGTTTATATCAATTGACAATCAATTGACGAATAATGTAAGATTTATAGAATGATAAATCTATAAACATGATTCTGTTTATCTCAAATAAAATTCCATTATGTAGTTATAATGATTATTATTATTTATAAACTCCCGACGCAGAAAGAGGGGTGTGATAAGTTTGACTGCCATGACTGTCAGTCTGTGGGAATGTAGCTCCTAAACGGGTGAACCGATTTAGATGCGGTTTTTTTGTTAGAAGTAATTTTTTGGCTAGGTTTCCGGGCGCTGGATCTTAAACATGTTTTATCAAATGTGTGCATATATAAGGTGCATTCCAAACTTCAGCCCAATCGTACACTGATAAGTGTGATAAATTCAGCTTGCAAGATTTGACCTAAACAAACTTGCATACAAACATTGAAAGTTTAATAAAAGCTTTTAAAAAAGAAAATTTATATTACGAAATGTTAACCCCTTTCTTTATTTTGGGATGTCAGTAAAAATAGGTTTGATCTTATCCACTTAATGTTCGTAATCGAGTTCCACTGAGAAACAGGTAATAAGGTATCGATAAACTAATCATAATACAGGATAAATCTCGGTGCTCGTTACTTTTGGATTATTTATTTGTATAGAAACGAAAACATTCACGATCCAGTTAACTGATTGGTTATTTGCGTGAAACTTGTTTGGAAAATTATTATATTTTCATAGACTTCTTATTTTTACCAATAAGCATTACGAACAAATCTTATAAATTTAGCGATGTAGTACCATTATAGATCATAAACATTTGTAGCAAATATGTTGAGGAAAAGCGTTCAATAAAGAACCAATCCCTTAGTTTGACTCGTAGTTTTCTTTGTAATTTATTAGATATATCTCGTTTTATGTGTACTTTTTTCGTCCTTATTGCCTGAAGCCAACAATATTATTATCTATCTATTTATTTGAAAGTCCAATCCTGGACATAGGCCTCCTCTAATCGGCTAACGTAAAAGGAAATACTAATCAATCTTGTCTATTGAATAGTATCAAGACATTGTATTATTTTCAACTCGGTGTACGTGTAAGTTCATATATCGGTGTTCTCGTGTTAATTTATAAAAAAAAAGAAAATGTTTTACTTTTTTTATCTAGTGACGATCTTATATATATAATCGACAAGTTCCTTAAAATAATTGTAGATTTACCCAATAGAACTTTGAGAGTTTAATCTTTGAGATGTACATACGTATATAATTTCCATAAAACGGTGAAAATTAGGAGTGGAAACACGGGCAGACCTGACTCAGGTTGAAGATTAACTTGCCCAAGCCCGCCGATATCGATTTTTTTTGATTTGTATGCATATTTTCACAAAGCATTACTGTCGAGAGTAAACCTGTTCGGAGTTTTCAAAGCCACTCTCAAAGAATATAGTACCTTAGATACCATATTCGAGATTGTGTAAAAAGAATAAACGAAGAGAAATACTAATTTCATCTCGAAGCCGAGTAGCTTTTAGCTCTTGTACAAAATTAAAAACGTATTCTACGTTCTTACTCCTTTGAGGTTTATATTTCTTTATCCTCGAAACCTGCGGTGGAGTAGAATGGCCTTATTTCGTTCGTCTAAAAGAATCTTGTTTGCAAGTGCGGTCTTGGAAGGTTGTGCACATTGCGCACTCTTACTTATTTCAGTGGCAAAATAATTAGAGAACCAGAGAGCAAGTGTAGTGAGGATCACAAAGACCGTTCAATCTGAACTCGTATCTACGTCATACGTAATTTGACGGACACTACCTCTATGTCTCTATCAACAAAATGCATAGTTATGTATACTAGTAACTAACTAGGGGACGTCTTACCCTCCGGTCTCTCATATGCTACGGCTAAGGCGAGGGGTACCCTCTTTACTCGGGCAATTCTCTAGGAGATCGAATACCTCCTGGATCCTGAACATTTATACATAATAATACAATGTTAATAAAAACATTGTATTATAATGTACAAATGTAATATACCTGGAGCTCAATCTGCTACCACCGAAATGATGTAACAAATTACTTAAGGTAATAAGTATTGATTCGTCTGTAGACTCCGTCTTCAAAGTTTTCTTCAAAGCGGCTTTTCATGGGTTTCTTGGTCGTTAACAAATCAAGCATATTATGCTAATAATTTTGATTCGTTACCAGGTAAAGTCGACTTGTTTAGTATGAATCGAGAAACGAGTTGTTTACAGATAATTACACAACAAGGTTTCAATTTAATAAAATGAGCTTATTTTATGAATATGTTTTTGTACAGTGTTGTTGTTCAATAAAATTATTTCAAGTATATCACCGTTTGGTCTTGTGAAGAACCGTTTTTGAACCTATTTAATCGCTCTCTGGTGTATTATTTTTCACATCTCGCTATAATCAACAAAAATATTGTAAGACGCCGTAATCGTAACTTTGAGACGTTTAAACGAACATATTATGTAAGTTCGTCTTTTTCATATTTATCCTTTTGTGTTTGAAAATATCTATCTATGTCATCAGAATGACACATTCTTAAATGATCTTCGAGCTTCGATGGTTTCATAATTACATAAAAGGCATATGGGAAATCGTTTGTCTACCTTTTTTATTATTATTATTATTATTATAGTATGGAAGGAGCAAACGAGCATGCAGCCCACCTGATGGTAAGTGGCTGCTGCCGCCCATGGACATCTGTAATCAACTCTAGGTAAGATCAAAGTCTCAACTAAGGCTAGCCACAGATGCGTTGCTACCCCTGAGGACTAAGATGGAATGCCTCGGGAAAGTATGTCTCCCTTACCACATCCTTCAAACCAGAACATAACAGCGCATAACACTGCTGTTATTAGGCAGAAATAGGTGTGGCGGTGGTGCTTCCGAAGTCGAACCACAAAGAGTTCTACCACCTTCGAAGACCACAAACAGTTCTACCACCTTCTACCTTTAAGAGAAGAAAACCAACATACAAATAATAATCAACACTGTACTGTCAACGATGTATTAGCGATCCGAGCGTTATTTGTTTATTATATTGTTTAATAATTATACTTTAATATAATACACTATTTTTACATTTATATGAAAAGAAATTCCATATTTTTGGATAGATTTGTCCTAGTTTTAAAGAGTCAACTCAACGTTAGATATTGGATGCACGTCTAAAGGCTGATTTTAATGATACATTTTCTGAATAAAACGGCAAATGCAGGTCGTTAGCAAGTTTAGTTCAAACATGTGCGATACTGACTCCGGCTGTGGGCGTAAGTCCTATTAAATATAAAGATGTCATAAAATTTAATAATTGTGCTATTTACATCTGAAACGTTCATGTGTTTATACGATTAAGAAATAATCTGCTGGTACGACGGTATTTATCTCTCTACTTAATAATTATATTATTACGTAAACATTGAAACCATTGTGTATGTATTTTATACAATACTAGCAGTTCGTTCGCGCAAAGTACCAATATATAATCTATCCATTCATTAGACTTGAGATCCACTGCTGGATATAGACTTCCTCTAATGGGGGTTTTGTCAATAGTGACCGGCTCCTGGCATGAGTGTTGGCGACATTAGTGGGTGTTGATTTCACCTATTTTGCATTCAAAGAATTATTCCCAAATGAAACTAATTTCTATATCTTACTAAAAGACTAAATCTAAAATTTCACACTCCTAACTTTAAACCTGTGGAATTTCTGTACCCGAGATTTTCAATTATTCTATATCCTATTATGGAGATATCCGTCTTAGTTACCCTTCTGTCACGGGGGTGACAGGATTCCCGTGACCCTCCATCTGTCTTTCTCTGTATGCTAAGTGGCGAGGCCACGGGAACATTTTTGCTTCCTACCGCGGTATCGCTAGCGTTGGTCTTCTTATGAGATTAACTCCTCTGACTTGGAGTTGGAGTTCTTATGTTAGTTGTTTTAATCAGGGAGATTAGTTGTCATCTATTTCTCCCGCTCCTTGGAGTTGGACGGTTAAAATCCCGGTGGACAGAATTTGAACCCCCATTTGTCCCGTTTAGGGTGAAGTTCCCAGAAAATCCTTTATAAGACCTTGTCTCGCCTATAATATTACTTTTGCCAAAAGAGCCTTATCTTAATTAGATTAGGAGCATGACATTTTTTTAAACCAATGGAATTCCAAACAAACATTCAACCTTTATTTCTTACCTAAGGGATAGATTTTACAAAAAGTAGAAATAGTTGTCCATTACTTATAATTGATATTGATATTGATTGATTGATTTTGTTAAAATAAGTGGACAACAACAACGAAAAAACAAAACGAAAAAATAAGCTTTGAACCCCCAATTTACCCCCATAGGGGTTGATTTTCCAAAAGCGATGAAAAATATGTTCCATTATACCAATCCAGGAAGCCAAATACTAAGTTTCATTGACCTAGCATATATATTGACGATCATACATGAAAAGTTCATCCCTCTTAGGAATTGATTTCCTAAAACGGTGAAATAGATGTTTCTTTATATCAAACTACAAATCCAAATACTAAGTTTCATTCGCGTTTCATCAAAACTGGCGACTTCCAAACAAACTTGCATACCTTATTTGAACACCTTATGTTTTGTTATTCAAAAACGGCAAAATAAATATTTCATTCTATCAAACCACGAAGCCAAATATAAAGTTTCATAAAGTTTGCATCAATATTGGCGGACCTCCTAAAGAATTGCCAACACCTATTTAGTCCTTAGAGGTTCATTTTTTAAATTTCTATTCAAAACATATATTTAAATTTGTATTTTAAAATTCGGAACTCTATGTTTATTACACAGGGTTCCGGATGTTTTGTTTGTTGTGGTCATGTTACACTATTGGGTAGCTTATTTTTCGCCTAATGATTGATTTTTTTTCAACTTTTTGGCAGGAGACAAAATTAAATCAGCATAGAATTACAGCTATTCATAAGTATAATTTTACTTTGATAGAAGTGCTGAAATGATACCTACATTTTTTTAAATGTTTAAAATATATTTTCACTTAAGATATTAAATAATTGTATCAAAAATTTAAACATAAACTAAACTTTGTCGAAACCTAACTTTGAAATAAACTTAAAAGATTTTTCCCATTCGTATAAAGTAGTATCCTGGTGAGTATGAAATAAGTATCGACAAACGGAATTTGTATATAGTATTGTTTGACAGAACTAATAAACATATAGTGACTGCATAAATTTCTTTGTAAGCGTTCAATAAATTAATAACTACATTTTAACGTTTTGCTGTGAACTTAAACAATATATTTTGAGCAATATTTGGAAGTGACATGTGTAAACAGTGACTGAATAGATATGTGACCCACGCGCTTGTTTAGCGCTCAGAGAAAAAAGAACTATTCCAGTAATTCACAATGTTGCAAAATAATTAAGAATTAAGCGTTCGTTCGAGTTTATAATCATGAGTAGAGGCGTGGAAGTGAAGCGCCTGAAGCACCGGCCTGTGGGCACAAGGCGGTCTGGCATACGGCAGCTCGTCAACGAAACGAGCAACTCTATTAGGAGATTTGCTTGTTCCTTGATCAGATGTGTAAGTATTACGATATTCTTAATTTAATTATATATAAAAAGTAAGTCTCTTCTTTTGACATAGACGCTAAAGCAATTTCTTCATTTAAACTATGTAGAAAATTGTAGTTTTAAGATATAGGTTTGGCGTTGGTTCGTCGTGAAATATTTAGATGCTGTATAAAACTCATAAAATACGATTTAGCATTTCTAAGCGGAATTCGTATGAGCACCAACGTCATACCTAATTGTAGTATACTGATAGTAGCTATTTTAAATGTCTAGAATTGATGAGACATCACGATGCGTACTTGAAGTCCTTAAGAACAGTATGACATTAGGTACATTCAATAGGTCAAATACATTTTTTTGTTTATAGTTTGCAGCGATATTTTCGATACCCTCGAAGACCTCAGATTATAATCATAAACATAAATTTATGAAAACAATTTTATAAATGTATCTGTAGAACTGAGTCATTGCGTAGCATTCATTAGCCACCTACGTAACGCGTGGGTGGTAATGGCTTGTCACCTCACTTCTTTTACCACCACACACAATTATTTCTGAAATTTCAAGCTTATAATATAGTAAACATGTATTTTTATTGCTCACAATATGCTATGCTGTATCTCGCGCTTTCGTACACAGTGGTATTAAATAGGGTATATTTATGGAACAACAAATATACTAAAAATAGTGCATTACTGTTGAATATACCAAAATAAAAAAATCTTACGAAGACATATTTGTTACAAAAAGCAAATTAAAGTGAAACAATGATTGTATATGAAGACTGATTTATGTTTGATTTTCCGAAGTTATGTTTTATGTTAGCTATTGAATATATCGTGATAGCAATTTATTTATTTATTTGAAGTTGTACCAACAAAGCAATGGCATATACATTGTGTTACACTTTTGCGTACAGACTGGTGGTAAGTTTTACGTTACTTACAGGTACAACATGCATGCATGCATAAATAAAGACAAAAATTAGTGACACTGTGACAGACAGATGTCAAACTTAAACGCATGCAGACTGTTTGAAAATATATAAATATATAGCATATTTATCAGACTTTTTTGAAAAATTCTTGAATCGTATATTATTCAACAAGGATGTTTCGAAGCTCAGATTGTGAATATCGTTATAGCTTCTCAAGATTCTGTTCAAAGGAGAATGATGACCAAGATTGGATTGCGCAGGTTTTGCAAAAAAGGGCTTGTACTTCAGTGATCTAGGCATTCTCTCTGAAACAGCTATATTAATTTGAGACAAAATATGAGATGCATCAGTGTGACCTTTGATTAACTTGTACAGTAACATGTAGTCTAGTTGTCTTCTACGATTTTCAAGAGATTTTAAGCAAAATGTCGCAACAATGGTAATATATCGCGAGATAAGCTACCCAGGACACAATAATCTTCTCATAGGTATGTGTTAAGCCTAGTAAATTGGTTACTGTTATGGACAACGGTATTAAGTATTAACCCCAAATTTGTTTTAACTCTAGTGATCAATACACCTATTTCAAATGTTTTAACCTTTAAGGCATACGCGAGACATGCAACTTAGTTTTTGGGGGTGATAGTTTATTAGATAGTGGTATAAGGTTCGTGAAGTACTTGAGATAAGTGCGCTTCTTTAGGTTTATTTACATTGTACTTAAACTACTATTCCTACCGTTCATTTAAAGAACAATTTCTTTAAATGAACGGTATGAACACACAATAAATTTTCCCGTAATATTTTTGTTGTTTACACGGGACATACGAGATTGAAAGCATAATTCTGATATTCCTGATCGACCAACATTTGAACAAAGAACACAAGCCTGTGTAACGCCTCACAAGGTAACTCATACTAGGGTAGCATGCCCGTTTGTTGTTTCTATAATAAGACAGCCTCGTGCAATTTTCATGCAATCCTAAGGTGACGTACTTTGGAAGACTATCTGAAACAAGTAGATAATCATATATAAGCGCATTTAATTAACAACATGTATATAATTATACACCTATACCTATAATGTATTATAACGACCTTACCTCTTACATATTCATATGCGAGGATGCCCAGATATTATGAGAGAAGTCTCATTGCACCTTAATGGCTCATTGAGTGAATTGTGCGAAGTTACAATTAAATCACATTGGCATTAGTAAACCGAAAGTGAGTAAACTCTATCTATTGTATATTAAAGATATTGTGTGTCTGTTTGTCTGTGTATGCATAAACACTCGACGGGCTTAAATGGCACTTATTGCAATTGAAAGTTGAAGGATAAGCTTACATATATATCAATTTAGTACGCGGGAAAATGAAGTAAATGTCAGATCACCAATACCTATTACACAGTTTATTGTGTACAATCCTACCTACTACGCAGTTTACTGTTTAGTAGGTAGCATTATAATACTGCCACCACGTAGACAAAGCCATAAATGTATCCATAGCATTAGACGGGAATAGACTGATTGATTGACTCTTCACGATTTAATTTTAACATCGATATGAATGCCACCGTAGTTGTAAGGCCTCTACTAAGAAAAATATTATTAAATTATAAATAGAAACCACTTTAAACGTAAATGGCTGAGATTTTAAAATAGCTAAAGAAGAAACCAACGTGCGAGTCGGACCAGCGGACGAAGAGTTCCGTAACTAAAAAAATCCCCGTCGCAAAACAGGGGTGTTATAAGTTTGACTGCTATGTCTGTCTGTCTGTGTGTGTGTATGTCTGTGGACACGTAGCTCCTAAACGGGTGAACCGATTTGGATGCGGTTTTTTTTGTTAGTAAGAAGGTTTCCGGGTGCTGGTTCTTAAACATGTTTTATCAAGATCTGTTGAGCCACTTACTAGGTATTGAAGGTGACATGTAGGGTACCAAATGAAAGGGCATAACAAATAACTCACAATGAAAGATGTTTTATCAAAATCGGTTCAGCCATTTACTAGATATGGGGGGTTTAAGTAAGGACGCAAAATTTAATGTTGTCAAATATATCCAAGTGGGGTATCAAACAAACTGTATGCAAAAAGCATGACGAGTATGATATAATTAAATATGGTTTATAAAAGTCGGTTGGGTCATTTCCTAGGTATGTGTGGTAAAGTGTATAGTGGGG
>MOOZ01000176.1:1684680-1701626 GCA_002930495.1 Cecropterus lyciades
CAATTTCTGAAATTAATGATGTCACTTTGCTTTATTAAGAGCTTAATATGCAATTAGCCCCTAATGACGTTGCGGTGTTTTAAGCCGATCATAACAATTATGAGATTTGCCGCTAAAACAACAAATACTAAAAACATACAACAAAGGTGACCTTTTTCTCGATGTTAATAATGGCAACAGCAGCTTGAAATATTCACATAATATTTAGTCACTCAAAAATAAATAATTAGATTAAAAATTTAAATAAATAATTAGATTAAAGATTTAATTGTACTTAAAAAAATTTAAACACTCGAAAGGACATGTCAAACTTATTACCTGCACTTCGCGGTCCGATCTGTTTGCTAAAATATCCCAAGGGCTGTTATTAAACATCTGCAGACTATACCGTTGTGGGGTAGTTGTAGCTGCTAAACAGTATTTTAGTATTTACTTAAACTTCCGTGAACTTATATAATTAAAAATATATTTATAATTATACTTATGTAATCATATGCTGTTTTTACTTTGTGCTGTGCATATATATTTTATTTATACTCACATCACATTTCCTTAATAATAATAACAAAAAACTGCACGCAAGTTTTAATTTAAAACAGATAAATCTGGAATAAAGAAAGTGTTTAGAACGTGTATTCGAGTTTAAAACGTCACGTGCAGCTAGGCCGCTTCCCTCATCACACTCGTGGTCAGCCTGACGTGTAAAGCTAACACAATAGCGTCGCAATATAATAGAATCCTATTATGAATTAAAATACAGTTACATTGAACATACGTATGAACTGAATTCTCTCGAATACGTATGACATTAAGCCTCTTTTGGACTCGCCAAGTTCGGTAATTACGCTCTACAGTGACGGATTCATTTGGATATTCATTATGCCATAAATATGTAGAATGAGAATGATGAAGTCCACAAACCCCAAATCTAAAATGTGAATCATATATAAGATTTGCTCAGACTGAGATCGAATCTGACCCTGCATAATATCATCGGTACTGGTACTGGTACCGATGCCACTCCGTGAAGTCATGGCGAAAGAATCTTTTTGGTCTCAGGAATTAGGAAAATATATAATTTATAGACACGTCATTTTCCATACGAATACAGTTATTGCATTACCATGCTTGGTGTCAATCTGTGCATGTGGGAATGGATGGAAATTTCTTATTAAAATTACATAATCAATTACAATTTGTTTAGTTTATCCCTTTAAGTGAACCCTACTTCATATGATCAAGCGATCATTAAAACATTAATCAGATTTCATAGATGACAGATGATTAGCCAATCCAAAATGCTGTATGTATATCGCATAATCACTCGATTAGATGCAATCGGTACATTACGATACATATCGGCTTATCAATTGTTTGGTGTTTGATGGAGAGTTACTATCGATTAAATCGTTTCTTATAGCGTACTCGTTATTCAGACTGGTGCTTATATAGGAAAATATACGAAATAAATTAGTCCTAATCGGAACTAATTGCAGTAATTGCTCCTCAGACATTGAGGATGGTTTAATGACTTCTGTGGAACATGATATCTGTAGGCTAGATATTGTCGATATATCAATTTGATGGTAGTGATTATTCAATAATAATTACTCGTTTCTGTTGTCATGTTTAAAATTGATAGCAATAAGACGAAGAAAGGTATAATTTTATAAGTATTACCTATAATTAATTCATGGTTGTTTCTTCAATAGGTTACTGTTATAGGTTTCTTGCTAAGGTGTGCAAGTTAAGCGTTCGGTTTTAAATGAACAAAATTTATACGAGATGAGCCAACATAATCTTTAGCCGTAGCAGTGTATCTACGGTTTACCTCCGTTAGAGATCTGATCCTATTTGTGGTTCATTATAAATCATCATGGGCCGCATTGTCCTTTTTACCATCAGATGATTGAAGGAAAAAAGGGAGATACAAATTAATTGCTAACCTATATATTTAAGAGTTAACATAGCTTTGAAGTATGTGATACGACATGTTTGATAGTAGGGAAATATTTTTTCGAAAAAATTAACATTGGTTAAGGCAACAAGGTTTAATTCTCTAGTTACAAGTATATTATATTAAACATTTGGATAGTTTTGGAGAAATGAAAATGTTTTCACCAGTGCTGCGTGTAGTTTACAATAATCCTCCTGTGTCAAAAGCAATTCTCTTGCGGATAATATAAAGTGACAGCGATGCGCTGTATTATAGTAATGTACATGGCAGGTTTTAAATTCAATACCGTCGTCTGACTAGTTGGTTATATAAGTTTATACTTTAAAAGGGAAATTATTAATGTGCCGGATATTTGTAAAAAAGCTTTTGCATCGTAATGGGAAATACTGATTTTGTTGCGTTCTTTTCAGAACAGATGCACGGTGGTGCTTTGTCAAATTCATTCTGGCAATGCACTAATGTGTATATTTACACGAAATGTTTCAGCGTGTTTTCCCCCCTATCATAACTTTGTTATCACTCAACATAAAGATATGAAATTTAGTATGTAATATTATATTATCATTCTAAAGGTCTGTGCAAAAATTGAGAAAGTAATGTCTTGTAGTTTCTGAGATATTCGATTTTAAAAATTGCTGATTTTACTACTGATTGACTGACTGATTCATCAAAATTTTCGGGCTATTCCCGCGACTGGGCAAACTTGAAATTTGGTATGTTTGAAAGGTACTCATGCACACAAGTAACTGGAAAACTCCAAAACTTGCACATTTTATGGATTGCCCTAAATAGGGGTAGAAGGGGGTCGATGTTTAGCTACAAATACACTAGGGGGCAATTTTTTTTTAATATTGTGTCTACATCAATAGACTTGCGAAATCAAAAAGTAAATCAGCAAAGTTAAATCTGTACGAAATGATAACATACAAGCAATTTAAAAGACATTTAATTCAACATACATATAAGGTAAGTACTCAGTTATGTCTCCTAGTAAAAAGTAAAGTTTTTTTGGTATACAATGAATTGAGAATAAAGTTGTGGATTGAATTTGATATAATTGTGGATCTCAATACTTTATAAGGCCAACATTTTAACCGATTGAAACATAAGGTAAGGTACTCAATTCGACTGCTTTTTATATGAATTTGAAGGGCTTATTAACACGGAGTGTTTTTGGTAGGAATTACTTTTTTCTTCAGTCTTTTTAAAATAATGGGTAGACCTGCAATTTCCTACCCAATAGATTTGTAGACATTATAAATAGTAATCCAGTACCTATTGTAACGTCTATAATAATTCACACTTGGCCAGCGCGGTGGACTATGGCTTAAAAACTCTCTTACTCTGAGAGAAGACCTGTGCCCAGGAGTGGGTTAATAATGGGTTGACGAACTATTTTAAAACAAGTAAATAGTAGTCATAATGCCAATGATTAATATATACTAGCTGACCCGGCGAACTACGTAGCGCCACCAAATGAAATAACGTGTTAAAGTTCAATAACTAAAAACATAGGAAAAAATACTGGAGTACATTATTTTGATCTATCTCGTAGGGTTTAGCCAGCGTTTGCTATGGAAGCACAAAAAAGTGTTTATTCATGACATCACATAGAAACCTCTAAAATTATCAATGTTTCTCTACTATATTATGCATGTATTATACATATAAAACTTTCTCTTGAAACACCTTATCAATTAAAAAAACACATTAAAATCCATTGCGTAGTTTTAAAGATCTAAGATTATATAGGGGCAGATAGACAGCGGGAAGCGACCTTGTTTTATACTATGTAGGGATAATATAAAAAATAGAGACAACATTTTTTTCCGCACTTTCTTTTAATGCGAATATGATTTATAGATATTACTCATATGTCAAGGAACCATGTCAATAATTTCTTTAGTATATTAATACCTTGTAACCCCGTTACAGGAATTTTGACCTTTGAAATGCATCTAATACCTTAACATAAATAGGGGTATTTAGCTTACAAAATATCAGCCATCAAAATTTCGCTGATCCGATGCTCATCCACACAACGACTCACAGTTTTGAATTAATACTAAAAGACCTACAAGCTAGAAATTTGGAATATATTAACTTCTTCTATACGCATACATATTATATATGGTCGTGTGCGGTCGGTTTTGAATAGTGCCACATCTTCTCTTCCCGTGGATGTCGTTAGATGCGACTAAGGGATGCAAATCCAGGAGATGGGCAGTAGCATTTCCCTGTGTGATTTTAACAACGCATTAGGTCACCAACCCGTATGCCAGGTGCGGTGACATGAATAGTGCAGAAAAACCCCGGCCCTCAGTCACGATAAATGATCCGACTAGGTGAGTCTAACTTCGAGAGGAGGGTTGCTTGAAGAATTCAATTTGGGTGGGCTTCATTCGGGAATTAACGTAGTATGTCTTTTTGTCAAAAATTCTTCACTGCCTGAAGTGGAAATTATTCGAGAAATATATATTTCCAGCGATAACCTTTGGCGCCGGAACGTGGTCTTTCACTGTACATTCGAAAGCTCAGAGTAGCTCAGTCAAAAATTAATTTGCAAAATTGAAGTACGTAGGAGAACTAAGCTTACCGATGTAGCGCTCAAAATTATTAAGCTGAAGTGACATTGTTGATAAAGCCAAGATATAAAGGTACACATGTACATATCGCACTAAAAGACAGCATCGCGGGTAGAATTTCGTAAGTTGACGTCCGAAACAGCTTTGAGGCATTAAAAGTTAATGAAGTTACAGAAACGAGGTTGATAGATACATTCGTAAGTCACGAACACGACACGATAATGCTGTATCGTCTCAGAATAACTAGTACATATTTGTATGTCTTTTAATTATTCAAGTATAGATAAACTGCCAAGTAGTGTAGTGATGGTTTAGTTTGAGTAAATTTTTTATAGTTTTTTAAAAAGTGTTTTTATCCTTGCTAGGAAACCTCAGCGCAAACCCCTGGCCCTGAGATTCACACGCTTTCTACACTCGCTTTCTACACTCATAGCCCCACACTAGGATTTTCTCCTGTGCCGTGGGTGTCATGGACACACAAAGACGAATACACAAACACCCAGACCCAGAACAGAAACCTAAACTCATCATTCAAATATCTGTCGGGTCGTCGTCACACTCATCCGTTTATATTATTAACTGGTATAACATAAAGTTTTATTATAATGTTATGGTAGACGTTTTATTAACTGTTACAGATTACGAATATATATGTACATCTACGTTTGTATGTCTATCTATGTATGTCGCCAGACTGTCACAAGTCACAATCACTTTACGCGGGCTACGAAACTATCCTTTAGCATTAAGGAGAACAATACATTATCTACTCTGGTGTTCAATGTTCAATGTGTCAAATATTCATGGGCGACTGTGATTGCTTTCCATCAGGTAGCCCGTGTGCCTTATCGTTAGGTACAAATATATAAAAAAAAAGATCAGTCGGGCGCGATTATAATATCCCGTAAACTGTAAACGTTCGTACATTGTTACGTTGTTGGTCGCACAGTACGCCTCGTTAGCGTCGAGTTGACACGTTTATAAATCCGGCTTTAATCACACTTCGCGCTGTTGTGTGTAGGAAATTGTGTTTGTTCTAAAGCTATGATTGACGTTTCTGCACGATTTGGTTGGTGGATCATTGTCACTACATTAACCGTTGTTTTTGTTATTTGCTTTAACGTTAGTTTTCTGAATTGTGGGTGCCATGGTCACGCGAAGATGATATATATCACAGATACTCAGAACCATAACAGACAGAACCAGACGGAACCATAACACATGTTAACAACAATGTTAAGATTGTAAAAAAAATAATAATAATCAAATATGGTAAGAAAGATACTTATATAAACAATTAATTTTATAAACATTCTTACGTTTAATTTGACCTCAGGCTTAGTAACGCATCTTTGGCCGACCTTATGTTGGATTCTAATGGTATCTAAGATAGAATACCTATAGGTTTTAGTGGTTTAGTGGATGGCAGTGACCGTTTACTATTAGGTTCACGGGATGCATGCATGCTATACGCTCGTATTTATAATTTAATTCAAACAAAGTTTTAAGGTGAAAGTGTGAAAAAAAACGTTTCTAACAAGTAATGAACAATACTTTCATAAATATTTTTAAGTGAAACTTTTTAATTTTTAACAATTAAAAAGACCTGTGGAAATACAATGAATTTCCAATAAAACAGCAAATAAACTTTTACGTAGAAGCAAAGTCTATATGTTCAGATACAATAATAACGGACAGTGCACTTTGCTAGTAGGTAATTTCGTCGCAAACGTTTATTCGAGATATCAATAAAACTTTTAAAATGTTTAGCGATTTACAGCTAAGGTACAAGTAAAATGTTGTTGGTATAGTGAAATTACTATAAAAGTACTATAAAGTAATAAAGTCATAATTGAGAATCAAATAAAAAATATCTTAAGCCGTATATACGTATAGACGACCCTTGGACCTTTCTATGGTAGCCTGCTCTCGGAAAAGACAATGGTTTCATTGAATTTACTATAAACTCTAGCATTTGTTAAGTCTCAGGAATTGGTTTCCATAATTCTTATTAATTAACACAATAACAGTTATTCCAGCTTTTAACTAGAATTAGTTAAAAGTACGAGAATACAATGAGTGGCCGGTACCGTGCTTAATCAATAAATTTGGTCCGATTAAAAAATTCTAACAAATAGCTATAGTGACATAAACGCATAAACGTAAATATCTACATAATTCTGCACTTAAGGCACAACAATACATTATCGAATTTATCGGTTATTTACTCATGTGCTTGAAAGATTACGTAAATTTAAATGTCCGTCTAGACAATATTTAACCCACAAAAACACAAAGTTTTGACATTGAAATAAAAAGGAGCTATTCGAGCGAATCGAAAAGCAAGGTGGTGATTTGTCAATTTCATTCTGACAATGCACTTAATGTGTATACACGAAATGTTTCAGCGTGCTTTTCTCCCTATCAAAACTTTGTTATCCCTCAGCATAAAGATATGAAATTTAGTACGTAATATTATATAATCATTCTAAAGGCCAGTGAAATTTTTGAGAAAGTTATGTCCTGTAGTTTCTAAAATATACGATTCCAAAAATTGCTGATTTTACTACTGACTGATTGATTCTTCAAAACTTTTGAGTACTTCCCGCGGCTGGGGAATCTTGAAATTTGGTATATTTGAAAGATTTTAGCACACAAGCAACTGAAAAACTTCAAAAATTTGCAAAATCTAAAATAGGAATAGAAAGAGATCGATGTAAACGTACAGATACACTAGGGATGTAGTTGCGTAACATGTAACATATCGACGACGTGAAAGAGTTTCTTCGTCAAAGTTGCAGGATATTGCGAAACATTGTATTACCACAAGTGTATTGATGTGGCATTAGGAATACGAAGAAAATCAGATTAATCAAATAGGAAATCAATATCAATCTCTAAGTTCGTATGAAAAAAGGTTACATACAACACTACAGAAAACTGTTTGTCCTCATTTAATACCTGGGACTAAATGCAGGGTGACGTAGACTTAGTGTGTCTGTGGCTTTAGAGCCGTGTCTGACTATTTCATACGTCTGTTTGGACATAGTACATATGACGTCTCACTGTCATTAAGCATGTACTAAATAAGTCGATCACCGAAGACGCCGATTTCTATGACAAATCGAGATGAAATTTTTATAAAATATAATCGTTTATACTTGTATACATATATTCTACATTATTTCAAGAGAATTTTTTCACAGATGGTAAAGAAAAAAATTGTCGTAAAAAAACAAATTTTTAAGACTTTATTCTCAATTAAGGTAAGAAGGGATCGGTTCACCAAATCCCCTCTTATATAAGCAGCTGATCAGAATGGTAAATTACTACAATTGCCATTCTGATCAGTTGTCTGCGAAACGAATTTGGAAATGTGAAACCTAATTGCTAGTAATTTGGAATTACATTGGTTTGAAATTGGTCCTATTATCAAGTATCTGAAGGCCAGGTCTTCGGATACTTTTATACTAATACCTAGGACTAGAATATAGGGATGTAACTTATGAATGATGTGATAAAACGATCAAAAGGTATAGTATATTAAGATTAAGGATCCATCGGTTAAGTTGTAGTAGCTAAGTAAACATTTATAGGTTCACTTGGAAGATTTTACCATAGTGACACAAGAAGAAAATAAAACGGCTTATTATTAATATTTTCATTGCAATTTGTTTCTTTTACCCCAATTTTAGGATCAAATCCTATCATCAATATTTTTTCCGTTACACTTGTTGCCCTGGTTACCGTCTTACGATGGATCTGTCTTTCTCTCTCCAACTCATTTCAAATAGTATCACTTTATACGTTACACTGTTTGAGGTTTCAGATTTGGCTGATCCCGATTTGCAGTGTTGTAGTATTTTGTACCTGTAAATGTTAAATGTAACCAGCCAAGTGCGAGACGGACTCGCGTACGAATAGTTCTGTACTATACCGTACCATCAAATCACGTTTGTGTATGGGAGCCCATATAAATATTTACTTTATTTTTATTGTGAATATATCATTTAAAAATTTGAGAATATTTCAATCGTCTACCTGTTGACGGAATACCGTGACTATTTGCTTGATATAATAATCAAGCAAACAGTTACGTTTTGTTGTAAGGGATCCCCCCCTTAAATCATTATTTTATTATGTTTTTAGTATTTGTTGTTATAGTAACTGAAATACATCAGCGGAGGCTTAGTTATAGGGTCCCATATTTCCCTTTTGGGCACGGAACCCTAAAAACGAGTTTTACATTGCTAAATGTAGATACATTTTTTATTGCGACATTTACAAATCACCAAGAAAATTAAAAAGGTTGCGAGAGCGAAAATACAATCGCACTTGCTGTTGGTTTTTGTATATGACATGTCAACAAAACGAGTTCTTTGTACAATAATCTCAGTAAATTAACGGGGACTGTTATTAATGAAACTGATGTTGTGAGGTTTATTTAGGAATATGCTTTAATATTTTAAGGAATTCAAATGTAATAAATGTAATAAATGAAAGCTTGTGTGTATTTACATCGCATATATTTTCAAAAAAAATCATTTGTGAAGAATTTTCTCTGTTATAAATCTGTATATATACGCTTACGCTTACGCTTATGAAGGTCGTTATAATGAATAGGTCCGATTTATGATTTTGTAATCTTCATATTCACTTCCTTAATAATAATAATTGATTTTATTAAAATTTGGATAGTGACGAGTCCGATTTGATATTAGGCTTGATGTGGGAAAGAGTGTGCCGTTAACCTGAATATTTTTTATGTTTGCATTTCTATTTACATTCAATTACTTTAAATCTATTTCTGTTTAATCTATCAGTATTACCAGTCTAAAATGAAGCATTGCGCTCTATTGCACAGTCAATCTCGAAGATGAATCTGTATCGCTCTTTAGGAAATTGAAACGGCTACGATTCCCACGTTGCGGCTGGTGCAATAGCTCGGGACAGGAGAGGATGCTATGTTACATCTAAATTGCATTACGAGGGAAATGGCCACCTTAAAGCGAGTGCACCATAAAGGCCTTTGTACATAGCCAGTGAATCGAATGCAAAGCAAAGCATAATTATTACTTTACGAAATTATTTGAATCTAGTTATGATAAGTGTAACAGAAATAATGATACCTCTGTCTATACGGTAGTGACACTTAAAAGGGCAAATCGGAGGCCGGCCGATAAATCGGAATCAAATTTCAGTTTACTTTTCGTCTAATGAAGTATACAGTATTGTAACCACTTTTTGTATCCCGTGCACTACTACATGTGCCCCGCGATTTAACCCGCGTCAATAAAGGCAACATAATTAAATTGTAATAATATTTGATCGCGTGGATGGATTTAAATGACAATATCATACACATACATACATATATATCTGTTTGTCACCCGATGTTCCTTTAATGTATTTTGTTTATAAATAAAAAACTTTATTTTTGCTTTGCTGCTTTTAGATTGTGAGTATCTTTTAGATTGTGAGTATCTTTATGTTTAGGTCATCTTGCAAGCTGAATTTAACCCACTTCTTAGTGTCCGATTGAGCTGAAATTTGGAATACACCTTTAGTTCTGATGACAATTCTATTATATATAATCAATATTGTTGTTAATCCAAAATGGCCGCCGCAACAAAATAGCGCATTACATATTTTTGTACAACCCACCCAATATGGGTAAAAAATGTCCCCTTCATTTGATTTTTTCGTGGCGTATTTTTTCTACAAGTTCAGGAACTTGTAGAAAAAATACGCCACGAAAAAAATCAATCAAATCTAAGATGGCCGTTATCAAATAAATAGAAGATTAGATATTTTTGTACAACCTAAGCAATAAATGAAGGGGCATGACATGACATTTCTTTGGTGTATATAATACTATACACCAAAGAAAAAAATCGAATCTAAAATTGCTGTCATCATCAAATGGCGGATTACATATTTTCGTTCAACTACCTAATTATTAGTATCAAATGACAGGGACAACTTAAAATGAAAAAATACATTAATATAAAAAAAAAAATAAAAAACTAGCGTTTATTCCAGTGCACTGAAAAGAAAAAAAAATAACTTTGTAGTCGTCAAACCCATCATTTTGTTTATACACTTTTATGTCATATAAAAGTTTGTCCCGAGGTTGAGGTTGAGGTTTGACGACTAGAAAGTTTATTTTTTTTCTTTTCAGTACACAGAAGTAAAAACTTGTTTAAAACAATATTTTTGTATATGTATTTGTAATTTCTCTTAATATTAATTTATTATTAATTAGTAAGTAGAATAAGTATTACTGGCCAAGTGGTCACCGCCAAAATGGATGACAATACGTGCCTGATTTATGACATTTATTATTACTCTTGCCAGAAGTTCGGCGATAGATTCCCCCATTCCTGATAGATATTTTTCAGGATATATTTCAGGATTTCGTGACATTAATAAATCCCACAAAAAGAAGTCTAGCATGGTTAAATCGGCCAGTACCTTTAGTTAAAACCTCCGGATTTGGTGATAAGGTAACCCCGAAATACGTTCTAGGGGAGTAAAGCGATTCCGGCGACTATTTTGTGCCTGTTTACTTCAAAAGTGTCAATTTCAGAAGTGTCAAAGCTGGACTGACATTTATTGTCATTTGCAGAAATCGTAGTATCTTCCGATAGGGTGATAGCTATGGCGCCACCTTGTATATATATATTCTGATTTTCCAATTTGTAAATATGATATTCAATAAATTTTCAGGCTTCGTATCACATTATTATTCATAAATATAATTATGTAAACCAGCGAATACCGAAAGCATATAGATGTATATTGGCTGTTTGAACAGACTACACTGCTCTACGAAAACCGTAGAATGTAAATTATTCAGTTTCAATATCAACCCAAACACATTACATCATTTCAATTTAGTTTAGTTTGAACGAACTCTTCCTGTTTTTGTCGAGAGAAGAACATTGTAATTGAACAATCAAAAAATGATTAAGTAACCTTGTACTCATGTTGGATATCTCTATATTAACAGATTTCTCAAAGGAAAGAAGTTATGTATTCGTGTCTTTTATTTTATCGTTTTTATTAGCTCTCTTTGGGTCTTCAGGTTCTTGTGTTTTCGGGTAGACTTTATATATCCATTACTTAATAAATTATTATACTACTTAACCGATGGGTTATTAATCTAAAAACAATGCGGATAACACAATCGAAAATACAAAACAAACTAAAAAAACAAATTCCATAAAAATCACATTCTCGTCACCAAAACTCATAAAATATATGAGTTAAGGTTTTATAATATCCCACTTGTTTAAATGGATTCAAATATATTAAATAATTTAATCGACAAACGTAGGACGCATATGATGCGAAATACTGTAAAAGTGACTCTCACATAAATATCTATAATGCATAAATTCGACATTATTTAGTGATTTATCATGTTTTGAAATAATGGAACCCATATAATTGGACTTTGGTTACCAATAGGCAAATATAAGTATTTAAGTATCGGAATTTTATAAAGAGCTTCCAATAAAAACGTTACTTGCTCTCGGTTGCGTAACTTCACATATTGGTTATAGAGTATCATTTATACTATGAACAAATGGTATCTACGTGCAAAGATTGCCCTTCAGAAGGTTCAAGAAGATGTACCACTCTATCAGATCCCGTGGATGTCGTTGGTCACTAAAGGACAAAATCGAGGAGATGAACACGAGAAGGGCAACAGCATCTTCCTGACTAATATCAACACCGACTGCGGTTACCACCACACGCAAAGTGCATTAGCAAAATGTCCTGTTAGTAGAGGCCTATATCCAGCAATGGTCTTTAAAATGAATGGATTATGAGACTTTTAAGTTACTATTTTGCCGAAGAGTCTTAAAAGCGGTTTAATAAATATATTATTATAAAAGCAAAAGACCGACTGCCAAAAAACATTGTACCAAACTGAAGGCATTCAATCGTTTTTAAGTAGTAGGTTTTTTTTGTATCAATATTTTTAAAAATGTTGCTTGTTTATTCATTTAAATGTAATTGCGTGCGTACTTGATTCTCGAAATCAATTAGATTTGGTAAGCAAAGAGTATGTTGCCATAAATTGCTAATCATTTTTCATTTTCTGGTAACAAGCGAAACTCTTTAATGACGATTAGACTTTATGACGATGACTTTAGTGACGATTAAACTTTTTCAGTTCCACGGTGTTTTGGTTTCATTCCTAAAAATTATTATTAAAGAATCATGACTTTACGTGAATCGTACCTATACTCCAAGCATTTAATGTTGACAGAATTCATAGCAGTCGGTTGCATGTTTGTGAACAGCGGGCGTGGGTACCTACTATGCACGCAGCGATGCATCGTTTAGTTTGTTTAACGAGTGTCCGTGTAGGGCGGAATTCAAATTAATATTCTCTGTCAACACCAACTGTAACATCCCTATATGAGTTAGTGAATATGAAATATGGAAAGATTTAATACATTTGTAACGAGTGTTCTCTTTGTTTTAAGGTCGCTGTGTGGGATGAAAATGTAAAGTTGAAATAGTACCTATTAATAATAAAATACACGAGAATACGTCAAGTAGCAATATGTTTCCCGCTATGTATGTCCCACTGTTGGGTAAGGATCTCTTTTCTATGTCGGAGGAGAAGGCAGTAACATCTCTTCTAATATTATGAATGTGAATGTGTTTATGTTACGCTTTCACGCCAAAAGTACTCAATCGATTATTATGAAACTTTGCACACACATTCTTAGAGGTTTTAGATAAACCATGATACTTTTTAATAAAAAAAATAGATAAATAAATACAATGTTTTGGCAATGATTTAATAAAAATATAGCAACTTCCAAGCCTTCAAATTAATATTTTAATGACTATTCCCCATTCGTCTCATTGTATATTTGCTTGTAATCCTTAATTTATGAGTAATCAATCAATTTTGTTAAAAAATATTTGGGTAATATTCGGGTCCTAATAAAGCTTAGACGACTTTTTATACTTTAAATACTGTGGACTTGCACGTGCACGTATGTAAACTTGCACGTACTAGTACAAACTATCATATATTAATTTCATGGAGTTGTACGTGGATAATCCAGACAGGTGATGCATGCCTACTTTGCAGTTTGATACTATGTAGTTATAAGTATGCTTCACGTAGTCTCAAATAAAACTTTAAGAACTTCATATCATAGACACACTTGTAAGTGAAGTTATGCAAGATAAAGAAATGTTCTCGTACTTAAAGTGTAGGTTAGTGAAAAATATTAATATGAACCGTCGACGTAAGAACCTTTTAGTTTAAGTTTAAAATTATCAGGTTTTATTTGTGGCATCCTATAATTCATTTATTAATAACTATATTATGACAGGTAGCAGTGACTAGCATTCGACCGGGGAGGTACCACTGCCACATCTATTTGTAGCGTAAGACGGTTCTTACGTTTCTTTGGAAGGGTGTGATTTTTCAGGTCCGGTCAGGATCTTGGTCCTCAGGAGTAGCAACGCATTTGCAATCTTATCAATAAAAGTTTTATTCGGAATCAGGCCCACTCATTAACAAGATAAGCGAATTTAATTGGCTAAATCCAACTACATCTTTGGCTGATCCGTGATTGAATACTTTCTACACTAGAATATATATATGACAGTCTTCAAATCTTCCTTTTCACTGAATCAATGTATTTTCAATAGGTCTGCAATCTTATATTCAATCGTCAAACGAAAATTGACCACTGAAGTTGAAGTTTATAAAGTTATTGTTAATTTATGTTGAAGTTCATGAATATTCACGGCTCTATTAGAAAAATATTCAGTGAAGTTTATAAAGAGGGATAGTAGGTTAATAATGTTGTTACAACAAAAAAAGAATACCGTAACGTACAACATAATAAATATATAATGTTCATTACAAAAAAGACGTATATTTTTCAAGAGGTACTCGTTTATTCCATGTAGATTAAGGTTGACATGGAAGAAATAATATTTGTCGGAATTACTTTTCTATTTTTTTGATGTGAAATATCGTACACGTAATCGGCACACGTAAGCCTGATTGTTGGCATGGCGATCGCCACACTGTATCTATTTATTATAGCGCCATCTGTTATACATTTTCTATTTTTAACAAAACTAAGCAGACTGCGGTGTTAGTAAGACTTAGTGCGGGGTACTGTTCGTAGGTGGCGTTATTATTTATGTTATATATTTCGTTCCTTTCGCAATCTTATATTTTGTGCATATTACTTGTACGAACACGGTGTATTTCACGTCTACCAGGCATCCGTGTCGGCATTTTTTTTATAAACACTTTTTTATTTGCATGTAAAAAATTATATACTTTTGATATAGGAATAGATGTAAAAAAGGCAATTCTGTTAATAAGAATGTAATTTCGCACCGAACATAAGCGCCCCACCTAATCAGTTACTTTTAACAACGGGAGCTATGGTTTATGATCAAAACGTACTGTAAATTGCAAATTGTCATTATAACCTCGTTATTTTAAGAAACTCAGAGACTCAATAATATTTAAGCAGGTGTCTCAGGTAATCACCGCTAAGGATCGAAACCCATAAATATAAATTTAACAATCTAATTTTTAGTAACAATCCAAATAACAAAATAAATCCAAACAGGACGTACCCTGTTTGGAAACGGTTACAGGAGTCTATAAATTTAGGATTTTTATAATTCGTTACGATCAATTAAGACTATCATACTAGAATAAGAGGGATTGCAAAATAAGTAATAATATCTGGTTGTATGTTCGTTGTTGGCATTAACAATGTTTTTCATATATTTTCTAAAGCTATTGAGACATTTGCATATAGTCGTCATTATCTTATGACGCTAAGCTGATGAAGGAAGGCAGAACTCTTAAATGCTAATCATTAAAGAGTTGTACCTTCCTGTAATGTATTTTTAAATTTAAATAGTAATAAATATAATTATTACTAAGCAGAGCTATATAATGAAAAAATTGACGTTCAACTCCTCAAACCCGATGATGCAGGAGTACTGCAAGCCTAAACCATAAGAGTTAGCCATTTGGTGCGTACGGATATATATAAGGATTGTTAAGCAGAGATATGTAATGAAAAAAATAAGCTTTAACTCTTCAATTCTGATGATGCAGGGGTACTGCAGGCCTAAACCATAAATGTAGACATTTTGGTGCTTACCTTTTCATAATAAGGTTGGTAAGCAGAGACATAAGACGACAAATAGGATCTTCAATTCTTCAATCCTGATGATGTGGGGATACTGAAGATATAAAATGAAACATAAACTAACCAGAGTCATGAAATAAAAATGTTGACCTTCAACTCTTCAATCCTGATACTGCAGGGGTTCTTCAAGCATTAACCATAGAAGCTGGCGACTTAGTGCTTACAAACATGTATTAGAGTTTTTAAGCAGAGACAATGACGGACAATTTGACTTGCAACTCAGGATTGAGCCTGATGATGCAGGGTACCACAAGCGAAAACCATAGGTGTTAGCCATTTAGTGTTTACGGATATTTATTATGTTTGTTAGGCAGAGACTACTGTGAAAAAATTGACCTTCAACTCTTTAACCCTGATGATGCAGAGTACTGCAAACCTAAGCCATAGGAGATAGCCATTTGGTGCTTCAGATTATTAAATAGCGACTTAAGACGAGAAACTTGACCTTCAGCTTTTCAACCCTCATCATGAGGCATTGGTTCCCAATAAGGCGTAGCAGTTAACTTTTTCGTGCTTACGGGTATGTATACAAAGGCAATCCTAGAAGAGATGATTGATGAAAAACTTGATCTTCAATTCCTCGGCTTTCATGCAAAGTGGGTACTGCCTACCTAAATGACGTATAGCGTCAAAGCTACTTGGCCCTAACGTATATGTAATAAGTATTATGAGCAGAGACACACGATTAAATATTTGAGCTTCAATTCTTCAACCCTGATAATGTAGGTGTAGAACTTGCTTAAAAATAGGAGTTTGGCATTTGTTGCTTACATATTTTTAATAGGAAAAATTTGACTCTGAATATCTTAAACCCTGATGATGCAGGAGTACTGTCTATGGCTTAGGATTAGGTTGAGCTGTAGCATTTATATAGGATGGATTAGGTTGGGTTAGAACATTAAAGAAACCCTAAAACCAAGCGAGTAGGGCGCGGTAACACCCTGCAAGCGGATTCCCCCAATTCGTATAAATTCAGTTGTTATCATTACTTACTTCAATACAATTTATAAGAGTTATGGCTTAGATTTAATGAAATACATTTACATTTGCTTTACATGTTCGCTATATATTGCTGTATTACGTTTACCACATGATGACTTTGTCATGCGCCTTTTAGTGTATGGACAGAGATCACAGATCTTTCTTTTTTATTTATTGCTGAATTGTGACTGACTC
>MOOZ01000176.1:1726830-1738756 GCA_002930495.1 Cecropterus lyciades
GATTTTTTGAACAAACGGCGAAATAAATATATAATTTTATGTAACCAAAAAGCCAAATACCAAGTTTCATTGTGTTTGCATCAAAATTGACGTAGTTCTGAAAAAAACTGTCAACCCCTATTTAACCCTCTTAAGGGTTGATTTTTCAAAAACGGTGATATAAATATTTCATTATATTAAACCACAAAGCTAAGTACTAAGTTTCATTGAGCTTATATCAAAATTGACGGACAGTCATACAAACGTTCATCCCCTATTTAACCCTCTTAAGGGTAGAATATCAGAAATACTGTTCTTAGCTGACGTCTACGTCATAAAAGGAACCTCATGTCAAAATTTCATGTTTCTACACAACACATGTTTTCTAACGTAGAAAATTTATGTTCAGGAGTATTTAGAAATGTGGAGGATCTCTTCAATTGACCGCCATGGACAGTAATTTATAATTGCTGACTGGAGTAATATGTGCTAGTTTAATAATTGTAATGATGATGACAATTTTTTTTGATATTGATCGTAGATTGTATAATACAAACAGACAAATATTCTCTTATGACATTGTATAAATGATACTTATAAATATAATGGACTTATTTATATTTATTGCATGGAGATTAATGAGCATGCAATACTATTACTTTTCAAAAGTGTAAGTGTATACTTTACACTGATCAACATATATTTTTTTAACTAGATTGAACCAAACGAGCTAGCAGAGTACCTGATGATAAATAATCGTTGCCATTGCTAATGTCACCTGTAAGCAACTACATATAGAATAGGAGTTCTATATGAACTCAATCATAGGCGCGTTGCTACTGCGGACGATTAAGTTGGTCGCTTCATTTGAAAGTGAACGAAAGCTACTTGAGGCTAAAATCAGGCGTGGCAATGAAACCTCCCCAGTCAAATCATACTCGTTCTACCACTTCGAAAAAATATCACAAATGTAATACCAAGTGATTGCTAATATATAAATTTCTTCCACAGTAACGATCCAGCCCGCCTCATTATGTCCCCGGAAGGAGTACCACGAAGAGTTAGCCAATATGGCGCTCAAGGGGATGGTGACGGGCCGCTTCCTCACACTGCATCGACGCCGCAGACGACGACAAGTGACACGGACCCTGGTGGGCGATATGGCACTACTCGATGACCTGCTCATAGGTCAAGTGCAGGTGAGTTTGGTATTCGTACATAAAATATCCTAATAGCCCGAGTTTCGTCTGCGTGACTGCTAAGAACATCTTGTTTTTGTTCAAAACACGTTTAATTGTAGATTAGTTATAAATGGACGTATACGGTTCTTGCCGGTTGACGGGGCTGTTAATAGAAATTTATTACTTAAGTTTATTCAATTTTTTTGCATTGATATTAAAATATATTTATAATAATCATTTATCTTTATAACAATTATTATATTAATTACTTATACATGAATAAAAACTTTGATTTTATTTGCTTTTTTATATAGAAGTAGTTAACACGCAGTCGGAGTATACATTATAACACGTTCCCTACTTAAGTAATTCAGATATCGGATTGGTTAGCTCATCCCATGTCGGCTCAAGAATATGTCGTGATAATACCTATATGTTTAAATTTTCCGTAAACATATTTTTATTCGTACGATACGAATATCATAAAGTTTGTTACACGTAGTAGTGTCATAGTTGTGAGTCAATCACTTGACGTAGCTACCATGGGAAGGCGAGGCCTGGTGAATATTATTTTTAAGCACGATATATTCGCCAGGAATACGCTAACGTGCGAGCGAGCTTGCGAATTTGCGAATATTTATGTTTATACAGTCACCCACACATATTATAACGGTCTATTTATATATAAAAATCAATTAGCCTTAAACAGTTTTGTGTTGGAATTTGAACGAACCATTGTATTATCACGAGATATATCCTCATTAGGAGATTAACAAACTACAAAAAAAAACAAGACTGACGTAAAGCCTTTTAATGAGATTAATTTCTCAACTCTTAATGTTTTTTGTTAGTCTCTAAGGTTTTGCAATGAATCACGTGGTAGCTGTTTCATAACCCAATTTGATTTAAAATTTCCTGTTTCTAAAACAAGCCTTAAAGAAGCCGTTCAATGCTCTTAAGGAGCGTACTTGCCCTTTGGGCCTCGGCCTCTAAAACGTCTAGTAAATACGTCCAGTCAGCTCAAAATAAACCTTATTATAAGGAAGATGTGATAAGAGGCTGTCAGATCGCCCGCAAGCATCACGGTCGTTCGATAGTCCTTCGACATAGCGTCTACTCGGACCACAAATTTAAATGTCATTTATTTGTATTCATGAGGCATTCGCACGCACTATCCGCTGTGTATGTGTGACAAACGGCCGGCGACGATCCCGCGTTCCAAGTAGTTGGAGCAAGGCCGATACGAGAGAAATTATCGCGGTTTATGTTGACGGTACGTTCGTCACATTGATGGCAATTGCTAAAGAATTGGTGAGTGTGGCATAACGCAAAATCAGACTGTCCTTTTCCACTCGTAAATGTCACATGCGATGTCGAGCAATGTAATCTCACCGTAGTTACAATTAATACAACGGTCATGCGAAACCCATTTCTAAATAATAATGATCTCGTCCCGGTTATGGACGAAAGAGAAGACTGAAATATAAGAAATTCCTTGTTATTCCCTTGTGGAAGATGAATATTGTCTAATTAAATCTTTAGTACATGACCGTTAAAAAATCAACTAAGGACCGTAAAATTATACGAGTTATTTGTTTATCGTATGGAGCCAGAATGTGTATGCATCGTTTACCTAGATCTGACTGTATGTTTACTTTATTTTCGCAATAATAATACAAATTAAAGCTATTAATAATCCGTCGTCGCTAAAGGTTACAACAATACAATGCGCAGTTATGAGGAAGTAACGTGTTTCTCGTGCGCCTCGTGACCAACAGCAGTGTTGGGGAACGGGAATTTCTCTTTTGGGCCTAACACAATTTGGGTGTTTATGGCTTGCGAGACAACCCGCAGCGCGAACGCATCCTCGGTCGCTGTGTGCTGAGCGCGATGTTGACGAAAATGTGTATTAAAATTCCTGTCCGATGCAGTGTGACCATTGACAAACGGCCAAGAATCTGATAAACATGAATACATACGCCATTGTGTTCGAAGCTTATGTTAAATTCGGCAGCGAGATGCGGATGTTGGTCGCTGACTTGCTATTTTTTTTTGTTTTGTTGATTTTTTTTTTTTCGTGATATTTGAACTATCGTGTAATATATGTATAATGGGGTATTGCCCGGTCTTGTTATTCTTGGGTAGAATGTGTATGATGCGAATTTCCATTTATTCATTTTGTTTTGGTACAAACGTTAAGAGATTCTTAAATAAGGTATATTAACTATTTGCTTCTTTTACAGTGTATATTAAACCGATCCGTGATCTGGCGGTTTAATGCTTTCACCTTGGAGAACGTATCCGGAGGTAAGGTTTTATCATTTTGTATCACAGTTCAAGCGGACGACATGTCAGCTGTTCATTTTTGGAAAATAATAAAAGCACTATATAAGGTAATATATGCTATTACATATTTCTCATACAAATTTTATTGTTTATACAATAAAGTTCACTATATTTAAAATTGGCAGACATGTCTTGCGCTTACGATGATAATTTTTCTGCTTTTTATCAATATGTGTCTATCTTTGCATATTTTTTTTAATTACAGCAACATGGTTCATTAATAAATTTTATAAAAGGAGGATGTTTTAAATTCGGTTATTATTCTATTCATAGAGCATATGTTTTGATTTGAATAGTCACGAGTCACGGCTCACGTCAAAAACGTTGCCTACCTTAATAATTTTAAATTATTTTATCTTAATATTTATTTCGAGGTTTTACTTTAAATTAAGTGAATGATTATTGTAAATAATGATGTGGTAGTAAACTGTTGCTGTAAACGTGAGTACACTGCACCTAATGAAATGGTGCAACGGATTCTGTAATAGTACATTGCACGCGTGACGTCACCTACTTGTATGACGATCGTGTAAGATGAACGTTAATTTTCTTTATGATTAAAGTGGTTGAACTTTTATAGTTTACTTCTGGTTTGACGGGTGAGGTTATGCAGACATTGTTCTGTGGTGTTATAAGTAAAGTAGGTACCTGTGATTTTAACTAAGAATTTATAGGTATTGTATTACACTATATAAAATCATGTATACCTGTTCAATACTTTTCTTGTCTATGTAAAGTTTTTTTTACCGTATTTATCGTTAAACGTTCTTATGGCTTAAAGCTTAGACTCAAATATAATATTATTACAGAAAAAATATTACTTAGCCACTTATAAGACCATACGCAAATTGCCATTGTGTGACGGAAGCTTGAAAAAGGAAATAAATATATTAATAATGACATAACTGATGACATCGGTATAAGAAGAGTATAGTAATATTATTGACAGACAGTAAGACTGTAAAACTACAGAGAATTGAGTTTGGATCTATATTCTTTTGGTTGATCGGTACAAATTAGTGTCATTTGTTGGGGCTACCAAATAAAATAAATCATATATAACGTATCCATGTATTATACGTACTACAATCTTTAACACTTTTGTGTAGACGAAAGTTGAATATACGGATGATCTGAAAGTTGAATATCCTAAGCCGTTATCGAGATGTTGCAACGGATGCCGGAAGAGTACAATGCACGAATGACGTCAGATGTTTACATTGCGATCACTCATAAATATACTCGTAGAGAACTTACGAAAGAAAATGTTTGAGTGTTTCTATGGGATATAAGAATATAAAGGATCACGTGCGTGTGGGAACTGTTGTTTAATTCGGATGGACGTTGAACACAGAAACATTCATTTCATTGGGAACGGAATTGTCAAACATACAAAATTACAGAAATTATTATTTCATTCGATAATTAAAAAGTTCTTGGCTCAATTTTAAGAGTATGCGATCAAATCACATATTTCATCAATAAAGCTGACTTAAAATCGTTAAAAGCCTCTGTATCAATTTTGAATGTCTTAACTAAAGTAACTCGCAAAATTATTATAGGTGAAAAGGAATATTTTACTTAATTTACATCACTCTTTAGTTATTACAGCGCAAGAAAATATACAAATTAAGGAGATAATTTAATGTTTTCTTTTATGTCAACTATTCATGGATTCGTTAAAAACAAAACAGTTGCAACCCTTTTTATGTCCCGTTCCGGGCATGGATGTATCTCCATTTGAGACCTGAAGCATACTTGGCAATAGTGAAGTACAAATTACAACATGTGCTAATATAATCGTAAAGCTCCTGTGGCGAATTGATACCGCAATCTAATTGCATTAAAATGGAACATTTTCCCTAGAGTATTGCTTGGTAACAGTCGTAAAAACACCGTACCTGTAGTAACAAAAACCGTTGTTACTTTCTTTTTTCTTACGATTATTCAAAAAAATATATATATCTTGCAAAGATCAATCAGCTGCGTAATTCTCGGGCTATTTGTTTTACAGGCAAAATAAATGTACAATATATTACATTTATTTGCTTGTGCAGGCGGCAATATAAACCGAATGTAACTAAGAAAAGCATGTTATTGTCGGAGAACTTATTAATTTAATGTGAATAAATAAGCAAACTTTCCACGTGATGTTTTATTGATCAAGTAAGTAAATAAACTAACACTATATATAAAGATATACCTGTTGGCGACGTACGCAGTTCCCCAGGTGTTTTAAACTATTTTTTGTGAATAGCATTTTTTCACGCGCTGATCGCGCCATTACACTGTGCAACTGAATTTTCAATGAATATAACAAGTTTATATTAAAAATAAGCTTTTAGTAACGACATTTTGTTTTTCGTTTTCTTTTGAATAAACCCCTCATTTCAAACCTATGTATGTTATTGGTTCCATTAAAAATAAAAGGTCTGTTATGTTGGATTTACTATCAATGACGTCTCTTAAACTATTTTCCATTGTCTTTCAACCTAAACGTGTATACACAAAATTTCAGCTGAATCAGTTGAGGTTCACTGCTTGGAAATCGAATTGCAAGGGGCATCTTACAATTCGATTACATACGTATATACAGACTAACACGACAAATTTAATAAAAGCTTGTATAGATGTTGTCTTTGCTTCGTGGTTTAGTACATTAGTGTTCTACTTCGGACGGACGTGCAGTACTTGTGTAGATTGGTCTATAAATTGATCTTATAGTGACCACCCGCTTTCTATGTAGGCACTAGTTAAGAATTTCTTATATAGAATATACTTAGGATAAGAATAGAATATAGATATTGGACTAGGAAGTAGCACTCCTTTGTAACTATTTGATGTAAATTAACAGTTTTTGGGAAATTATGAAATATTTCAATGAGTTTGTCACATTTATCTTTGTTTAATGTCTAAATATATTCTATTCTGAACCAATGACATAAACGAAGAAGAAAAAGGTGGAAAACAAAGGTTACTTAAATTAGTTATTTTAATTAGTCAGATTTTAATTTAGACAATTAACTGCACAAAAAAAGATACTTATTAATAATTTTATATAATATTTTATTAATTATCATTATATAAGAATTGGATAATTGTATAAATTACTTAAATATAAATTTACTATTGTATTTATCCTGTAAAATTTGTTCTAAATAAAATTGTCTTTATTTCATGTGTATGTGCTACTAAAACATTCATTTATTTAATAAATATTGTAAGACAATTACAATTTATTAAATAAATTGTATTTATTCTTTGTCTAATTTTTTTTCATTGAGTGGAAAACTAAATATCGGCCCAGTGGCCACGGCCAAAATAGATGGCCATATCTGATTTATAACATTTTCCATAATTCTTGCCAGAATTTTGGCGATAAATTCCCGCATTCCTGGGTATTGTCTTTGAGGGCTTTAAGAGTCTGAGACTTAATGACATAGACTCGTGACTTCAAGACAAAGAAAGTCAGAAACGGTTAAATCGGGTTATCTTGTCGGCCAGTGCAAATCACAAAAACGTGAGATTAGGCGACACCGAAATGCGTTCTTGAGGAGTACAGCGATACATAACTTATTGATGTGTATTTTTATCTGTCTACTTTATATATCAAAGCAGAACTGACATTTACCGCGATTTGCCAAAATTATTGTATCTTCCTATAATTTTGAGTTCGCAACAACAGTTACTTATTTTGCATTCATCGTGGTAGGATGACGTATCACAAAGAAATGACTATCTCAATACAAAAGAAAGGTCTCGATGATTCACAAGTGGAACATGTTAATAGTTGACCTGAAAAGTATGAGGAAGTTTATTCCATTTGTGACGTAAGGAATACGTACAACAAAGGAATTAATGTGCTGCACAAAGATAAGATGTACTTCATTTTATGCACAGTCTAAAAACGGTTTAACGAATCTAAAATAAAATGTTTTAAAATGTATAGCTCACTTTTAAGAAATTTTGGTTTTCAAGATGTACATTGTACGGGATATTCAATTTTGGTGGCAGTGAATTTTATTGGAGGAAATAAGTATTGTTGCTGTCTCTAAAGTTTTGATATCATCATCTGTCAACTGTCCCTCGACTAGACACAGGTGTCATATTGTTGCATCTATTTCAGCGAACGAGCTTAATTAGGTTTTAAATTAATAGCCTAGTCATATTACTAAACGGTGTCGTTCAACTAGCGACGTATACTAAATGATACAAGTGCTAAGCTACACTATGCTAAACTACACCGTTTGGTCAAGTGGCTAGGCCTTAACTTGAACAGCTAATAAGCAGGTGACATATCTTTGCAAATGTTACGTAAAGTTCTCCTACGTGTAGGTTTCTATACGATATTTACTTGATAATTAATTTCAAATACGTACGTAATATCGTAAAATCAGGTGGGTTTCTGGGATTCGATTCCCGGACCTTCGACTTAATAAGCTAAAATAAAAACCATGAAGCACTCCTTTACAATTAAATGTATAATGTATAAATTTACTTATTTTTATGTTAAACTAGCAATACCCGCGACTTCGTTTGCGCAGCCTACAATATAATCTACTTACCCGTTAGACTTTTGCGATCTACTGGTGGATATAAGTCTCCCCTAATGGAGGAGGAGGAGGAGGAGGCACTGCGTTGACACGACAGCCCGATGATCAGCCCGATTAACACCTTCCCCACAGACACAACGATGTGGTACTTGCAGGCACAAACATAATGACAATGTGGTATTATCTAAAGGGATCCCTATGTTGCGCGATGGAGCCAGAAACCGGGCTCACGCTCCGATACTGCTATGAGAAGTGTGTATGAGAAGTGTTAAGAGTTATTCATGTATTCATTTACAGAGAGACTCATCCCACAATTTTTGAAAACTAAGAAATTTTGGATAATTTTGGTTTAGGCAGGCCAATGACCAAGTAGATTTTGTTTCACTTTTCACTTTGAAACTAATTGTTGCGTACTATGAGTAGAAGACAAAAAAGCTGGGAGAGAAACACAGAGAAACACAGGCAAAATTTCTAGTGTTTGTCTCCCAGCTTTTTTGTCTCAAAAATATTGTAAAAATCAGTCAGTCAGTATATCAGTGAAACAAAATCTACTTGGTCATTGGCATGAAATTTGAAATGTGAAAAAAAGTTAGGCCGGTGAATATCTCTTTCGAAAACAGGACCACGTACATAAATAACTGTTAGTATTGCATATCATAAATATTATCTTGTTGTAAATGAAATGTGTCGCTGAATAAATAAATGAAACATGTAAAGTATTTGACCTGAAAGTATGAGGAAGTTTATTCCACTTGTGACGCAAGGAATTTATTACGTAAAACAGATGATTTAATGTCCTGTATAAAGTTAAGATACAGAGCCGAATCGAAATAGATGAGGCGCGTGTAATTCCCAAATTAGGTGTTCATCAATATATAGACATGTTTAGATCTATTCAGTTATTTAAATTATTCTTAGAACCATTCCTTCTGTAACTTGTAACTACTATGACAAACGTAAACGAAATTTATTATTCGTATGTTATACTAATCCATTGCTTATGGAGTTCCACAAATATTGAGTGTAATCAGGTTACTTAGTAATCAGGGCCACTTATTTGTTGATTAGCTCTTCCCAGCGATTTCGTTTATCGTTTAACGATCGCGTTTTGATTCACCTATTTTTTACACTTTTTACTTATTGCTAAAAAATGTATTGTAACAATTAACACATATTCCTATATGTGTACATCTGTGCTAAGTTTAAAGACTAATGCCATTTACGTATTTTTTTTTATTTCATGACATAAAAAAATACGTAATGATATGACAGTATTTACACTTATCATATGACAGTATTTACACTTTCTTATCGTATTGTAGTGTTAATAGTACACTTGCGATCGTGTTTCTTCGGATTAACATGTCTGTATGCACTGGCCAACCAATAATGTTGTATTTTTGGTTCCAATCCAATACTTAAACTTTCGTTTCTATAAATAGAATAGAATTACATCATTTTTAACAGACTTCCAAAAAAGGAGGAGGTTTTCAATTCGACTGTATTTTTTTTTAGTTTGAACCTTATGAAACTTGAAGTGAACATTAGGTATCTAGTATGAAATGATATAATGAAAAATATGACCTTCTACACCTCGATCGTGATGATATAGGGGTACTGCTAGCCAAAACCAAAGAAGTTAGCCATTTGGTGCTTACGAATATATAATAAGATTACTGAGCAGACTCAACTCCTCAAACTTGATGATGCAGGGTACTGCAAGCCTAAGTGATAAGCGTTAGGTGCTTACGGATATATAATACGCTCATATATATATACTTGTGGAACATACATAGATTCGTCGTTGTAATCTAGCAAAATATGTTGAGCGCCGACTTCGGGACTATGTACTGTGTATGAAAGAAACCAACATATATTTAAATTATTTTTTTTGCTTTTTTGTGTCGTAAAAGTCGGTTGTTATTTTTTTTTTGTAACTTTTATACTTCTTATGTTTCTAACGTTAAGCAATTATTGCGTTTCGCTGGAAAGATGTGGTTGCCGGATCATTTATATATGTGGCGACCATCGTATCCTTCAGGAGTAGTAACGCATTTGTGATCGAGTTTATAACCCCTGTTCTATATGAAGCTGCTTACAGATGTCCGTGGGTCGCAATAACCACTTACCACATCCGGTGGACTGCGTGTTCGTTTGCTATTTCACTCATATAAAAACAAAATGATATAAAAACAATTTTCAATAATAGAATTTGAAGTGATACCCGAGAATTCCGTTTAATATTCTCTAATGTGTGTCGACAAGCCGGTTCTTGCTTTAATCACATCTCCTGAAAAGCTTCGTCCTTAGAAATTGAGTTTAAAGTTTTCTGATTCAGATGTTCACCAAAAGTCTTTTATGTCAAATTCAAATGGACTATTGAAATTTGCCCTGGTAACGGACTTTTCAAATAAATGTAATGGATAAGGCATTTCAAATGAAAAACTAACAACGCTTAGGATGCCAAGCAACGCATTTTGGAATTTATTTTCTCTGCATTATATTTCTCATATTCCTGTTCACATTTCTCATATTCGTCTAATATCCGACTTTGCTATCAAAATTTCAACCTTCATCTGAACAATTCTCAAACTCATCCCATAGACACTTTCAATATTCATTGAACTTATTCTGTAGTCGTGATGACATTACATGGATACCGTTTTACTTAAGAGCATATGTATTCATGCATGCAAGTATTGGGACATGCGAATTCCATTAGTTACGATTCGAACGTTGCAACTGATTGATGTTGCTGTATCACGCGTCTCTTTTCGTATCAGCATATGAGTACATAAACTCTACTATATTATTTATATCAAAGTATTACAATGAAAATTTACGCAGCCTTGTTGCGGTTCTGTAATATATTAAATAATTTGTTGCGGTTCTGTAATAATTTGTTAAAATCAAGCAACAAGTTTGTATTTTTAAACACATCCAACATCCAAGTAATGAACTAACATTAAAAATATAAATTTATAAAAGGTTTATAATTAATCAGTATAGTCTCTATTTAGAAGCTCGTTTATCGTCCGTTTAATGCAAGAACACAGTAATTCCGGAATAGTAAAAAATCTAGAAACACAGTCAATAATTTGATCATTTATGATACCTACTCCATTCTTTATAATACCATTTTCAATGGATTTTGGATGCGTAAAAAGATATTCATTATAATTAACATTATAAATATGTATTTATTTTTTCTTTAAAATATTTTATTTTTCTAAAACATTCGCGTACACTTAACGAGGTTTTATAATAAACCGTCTGAATGTCAAACTTTATAGGTGTTCGGTAACTTAAATTTAACGACACGATACTTTTAGTTTCAATTTGATGAGAATAGGACTTAATAAATTATAGAAATAAGTACGTGCCAACGCATCTGTGATCGACTTCAGATAGAGCCCCTGTTCTCTACATACCATAAGGTGGACTGTATGCTTGTTTGCAACTTTAATCTGATAAAAAAGTATAAAGGGTGAAGATGTCATCTAGAATATTCGAACGCTAGTAAAATATAATATCTTAATATAATCTCTTTATATAATAATCCGCTTTTCCGACTAAATCACATTAGCATATGAAGCTCTGCTCGTATAAAAAGCTGCTTGTACTCATCTTTAAGACTTTTATGTACCCCACTGATAAAAAGATAAAAAGTTTATTTCAGAAATGCTTATAACTAAGTTTACAGAAATTACATTAACAGTACATTACATTTCTTAGCGTACTTCATTATATCAGTGATTGGTGTCGTCCTAGTAGGCATTTAAAATGCCTGTGTCAGGAGACACCGCTCTTCCATATCGCTAACAGATTTAAATGAAAAATTTTTACAAGTATAAACAAATTTAAGCA
>MOOZ01000176.1:1739848-1750575 GCA_002930495.1 Cecropterus lyciades
TTTCTCCTCGCACTTATGCTTTCCTATTATTTGCACTGGATTTAAATTTCATAAAAATTATAAATGATTTATTATTAAATCAACTAACACAAATAGTACGTGGACACGTCTGTATACTTTAACGTCCGAGGGGGAAGAGGAGATGTTACTGATGTTTGATTGGAAACATATACTACTTTATAAAATACGAGTATATCAATTCGCATTTCTAGGGTTTATAGTAGCTTTCTTTGGTAAATATTTTCGTATTAGTTTCGTTGATGTAGGTAATACGTTTTATCGTACTCTCTCCATGGAACTTTATCAATACATAATGCACAATCCTTACACTCTCTTAAACACCTTGTTAAATCCTATTACCTTTAACTTTAATTGTCTTTTTCTATTTCTGTTCTTTAATCTCCTCTTGTGCCTTAAGCTATCTTCCATGTGTAATAATTTATTTCTTAATGCTTTTCACAACCTCACTATTAAAACAGTTTTTTATATGTCTTCTTTTCCTTTTGTGGTATGTGCTTTATTTTTATGATTTATTTCTATATGTATGTATGGGATCATAAGACTATTATTTGCGTCCTAACTATATTTGTTACATCCCTACTTCAACTCCGCAAAGTAAGGTTGTCTGGAAGAAATCGCTGATTAGCGATAAGACCGCCTTTTATATTGTTTTAAAATTGTATTTTCTATCGTTATATTTTTTTGTTTTGTTGCGTACAATAAACTGTATTATTATTAGAAATGGGCTGTCACTCCTACTAATCTCATATATACGAAATATTTAAACGTCACAAAGGAATTGTCACAAATGTAGTATGTATAAGCCAAAATTAAAATAGTAATAAAAGATCCTCGATTGATAGACGAATCAGTTAATATCTAAGGGATCATAAATACACGTTAGTTGCCCAAAACGAGGACGCGAGAGCGAGGGTCATGCCCTTCCCTTTGGCAAGGGTGACTGGCGTACTGCGCAGTTTGAGGGGAACATTGAAGATACACAAAAACTACGTATAGTAAAATATTTTTTATATTCATAATTAAACATTGTCTAATTAATAGGAACACAAATGCTTTATTATCAATGCGTCCACATTACTTTTTGCGTTCCTTCTTCAACTGATTGTTATAAGATTTTTATATTATATATTATACACGTGGATATAATAGCTTACTTTAAATAGCTTACTATGAAATATACTAAGAAATATATGAACCAACCAATTTTTGAAATGTGAAAAAGAAAGTAAAAGATTTATTTTATTTTATCAGCCAGATGTATTTGCTTATGAGCGTGACATTTACAAATTTCTCGTGTCAATAGAATTTCTATTGAAGCGTCACTAAATAAATAAATTATGTCTTCCCCATTGGTTTTTTACCATTTGAAGACGAATACACAAACACCTAGTCTAATAACTTAACTTATAACAATAAATCGTATCACGTATCTCCCAAACATAATTAAGCAGACAATAAACAGACGTTGGGCTAAAAGCAATTTATAAAACAAGAGTTCTATTTACTTATTTGACCGTCAACATAGTGTAGTTTAAATTAGCTCCAGCTCCATTAGCGTAAAGCGGCATTATATATAAATATTTAACATAAAGATGTATTTTATGGTCTTTCCACCGCTTCTTTTTCATAACCGAAGAACGACCTTGCTAATTGGCGGTAGGTTATTAACACAAATAAATAATTTTGTCGATCCCGGAAACATCGTGTCAAATAGCAATGAGGACTGTACATATAAGTTTGATAAATAACTGTTAACAAATTTTGTGCATTATTATCATATGTACGAGAAATGTACGTGGGAATAACAGGCCCACTGTAGAATAGACAAAACAGCCGTTTATTCATGTAATATGTATGTTTCTGCGAATATAACATTATGCCCTTAATTTGGGCATCTGCTCGTTGTAAGGTACTACAACATGCATTATGTATCCTTCTACAAGGTCTGTATAACTGTACCCGTTACTTGTATGGAGTAACAACGTAATATATTCGTATGAATGAAACCTGTTTTGTCGCGCACCCGTTCGCCGTATAGGGTCCACATGCACCATACGCACTCAACCTTTATTGAATTTATTTGTTGTATAATAATGTGTAGTTTATATACCTAGAATTTAAATTTGAGAATTCCCGTGTGTTATAATTAATAATGAAACATTTTTTAAGAGACATGGGTAACTGCGCTTTTTAACCGACTTCGAAAAAGGAGGTAGTTCAATGTTGTATGTATTTTTTTATGTTTGTTCATCTATCCCTATCTGTTGACAGATTCTCAATATTCTTTTTTATTCAAAAGAATGCACTCCTGAGGTGGTCCCATAGGCACCAATTGCGCGCACAGGCTTGTAAGACCTAACCTTTATTTACCTCAATTCAATTTTTAAAAAGTTCTATAAGTTAACGATTAGATTTAATTTTACCATCTATGTTGGAAGTTGAATTCGCGTTTTTATTAAGGTTTCAGTTTATGCTTTCGTGTAAATTTATATTAACGAAGCAAAATTTGTGATTATACAAATACAAATATAAGTATATTCTATATCGTGAAAAAAAAAATAACAAAAAATAGAGACCGACTTCTATGCCACGAAAAAGTAGAAAATAATTTAAGTATATGTATGGGTTAGTACACACACAATACATAGTACATAGTTCGGAAGTCGACGGTCATATAGTCGTGGGACATAAGATTCGTCTCATATCTAGCGAAAAATGTTGATATACATATACACGTTTTATATACTATACGGTATTATTTTATATATTTAGGTGTATACATTCGGAATTTCCGATCGAATGGTATTTTCTGTTAGTTTAAGAACCACTGGACGTAGTAAAAAAAGCACATTGTAGGAACGTGGACGTGCCATGTGGGTGTTATCTACACATCTCAGTGTGATGGTCGCGTTACGTTTACGATCTTGTGCTATTTACCTTTTTGCTACTACTTTTTTAACCATTTTAAAAAAGAAAAGTTTCTCAATTCGATTGGTTGATCTTTTATATATGTACGAACAACGGTTACTACGCCAACTGTAGACCGACTTCTCTTTTTCCTTTATTCGCTAGGTATACTTGCAATTTGAACCCATTGTCACCAAGTTAAGATTTGGGATGGGATCCCAGGAAAATCGAGGAAACCCTCAAGTTTCATAGGCACTTATTAAGATTAATCTGAAGTAACTCAGCTTGTGCAAAACCCGATTCTCATAAAACTTGAAATCAATATTAGTATAGGGTGTTTAAAATAAAATAATATATATAATGATATGATGAAATAATTGGACTTCAACTCTTCGATCGTTCAACCATACGAATCTGTTATTTGTTGCTCATATATTAATAATAGGTTTTCGAGCAGGTGATAAAAATATTGACCTTGAATATATAAACCCTGATGATAATGAGGAGTACTATCTATGTAATGGCTTAAAATTAGGTTTAGGTGTAGCGTTTTGTATGGGTTGTGTTGGTTTGGAACATAATAGTAGCCGCCGCCTATACATGTGGGTGGTGCGGTCCATGGCCCTTTCTGGGTCAACCGTTTCGGTGGAGGCCCTGGAAAGCCAAAATATCACCCTCAAAATATGCTAGAAAAGTGGAGGGACAGGCAGCATCTGTCGCCGAACTTTCAGCTGGTGCAGGTGCTCTCGGGACACGGGAATTTATTCAAGCATCTTAAGCATCAAATGGCTAACTCTTATGGCTTAAGCTTACAGCATCCTGCATCATCAGGTTTGAGGAATTGAAGGGAAAAATTTTCATCTTATGCACCTGCTTAGTATTCTTATATATCCGTAGGCATCGAATGACCAGCTTCTTTGTTTTAGGATTAAAATACCCTTGCATCATCAGGGTTGAGAAGTTGGAGGTTCAAAGTTACATCTTACATTTTTGCCTAGTAATCATATTACATATCCGTAAGCACTAAATGGCTGTCTTATATAGTTTAGGCATTTAGTCTCCCTGCATCATCAGGTTTGAAGCGTCGAAGGTATTTTTGTTTTGACTTGCGTGTCAGCTTAGTTCATGTTTATATCTTTTCAATCTTATTAAACACTAGCTGCGCCCCACGGTTTCACCCGCGTATTAGTTACTACAAAGAAAACTAATTTATGTATTTATTTGGATAAGAATAAATATTATTCATTAAGACAACTTCGCAAATAATGCATTATTTTGGAAGAATTTTGGTTAGCATATAAAAGGGTACAGTGTGTTTACCTGAAAAGATAGACATATGCTGTCGCTGACTTTTTTTTAGAACTTTTAAAGGGGATCATCTGATTCTGTCATACATATTTTTTACGAAACTAACCGTTTACGCAGCGCACGCAGCGGAAGCTCTCATTAGAAAAAAAAAACCCGATTTTGAAACATTCTTCATTGGTGCTGCGCTCCTGCTGGTCTTAGTGTGATGATATATAGCCTATAGCCTTCCTCGATACATGGGATATCTAACACCGAAAGAATTTTTCAAATCGGACCAGTAGTTCCTGAGATTAGCGCGTTCAAACAAACAAACTCTTCAGCTTTATAAAATTAGTATAGATATGTAAGCTCCATAAGGCTAATTCTTATGGTTCAAGCATTGAGTACCCCTGCATCATTTGAGTTGCAGAGCTAAGGTCCAATTTGTCTTCTCATGTCTCTGCTTAGCAAGCTTTTGCTATATCCGAAAGCACCGAATGGCCAACATGAATTAGGCCCGCAGTATCCTTGCATCATCAGGACTGAAGAGTTGTAGGTTAAATTATTCATCGTCTCTGCTTAGTAATCTTATTATATATCCGTAAGCCCCAATCGAAATATGAAACAACTGCAATAAGCGGATTCCATAAATAAAAGATTGGTTCTGTCCTATCTAATAAAGTAGGTAATTTGTTCCTTTAAAACTTTTCTTGTTTGTCTATAAATAAACCAATCTGTAAGACTACAATTATAACATTTATTACGCTCGCGTACAACGCTACTCGCGTCGAAAGTAACGGAAAAAATAATTTATTCTGAGGCTTGCATCATCACGGTTGAGGAGTTGAATGACAAAACGTTCATCACATATCTTTGCTTGATAATCTTATTATCCGAAAGCACCAATTGGCCAGTTTCTGTGGTTTAGGCTTTAAGTATCCCTGCATCATAAGAGGTGAGGAGTTGAAGGTCAAATTTTTCGTGGCATGTCTCTGCTCAGTAATCTTATTATACATCCGTAAGCACCAAATGGCTAACGTCTATGGTTTAGGCCAGCAGTACCCCTGCATCATCAGGATCGAGGAGTAGAACGTCAAATTTTTCAACATATAATTTTGTTCTATATACCTCATATTCATATCAAGTTTCTTGAGCATCGGATTGGTAGAAACTGAGTTATCCCAAATTATCTAAAAATCAAGGGGAGTGATGGTGGTTACCAACGAAACACACCGATGTCCAAGAAAGAAAGTTCCGTAATGAAATTTCCCATCGAAAGAAAGAAAATAAATTTAAATCCGTCTAGAAACACCAAAGTTACTCAATATTATAAGAAATGGAGTTTTTCCAATTTTCGAATCGTGTCCATTGGTAGCGGCTTCGCGAAGTAAAGCCTGAACATACATAATATATATAGGTTAAAAATGACATGAAAGATCATATCAATCATAAGTGTTATAAGTTATGATTTAGTTTATGTTTTCGTGGACATTTGTATTTACTAAGCAAAATGAGTGAGTGGTAGGTACATCATTAAAAAGCGTGAAAATAAATTATGCAAAAATACTTTATGACTTTCCTTATTTAGACGACCCACGTGGTGGAGCGGTCGCCATGCCGGTCTGACACGTAGTGGGTTCCGGGTTCTGTTCTGGGTCGGGGTGTTTGTGTATTCGTCTTTGTGTGACCATGGCACCCATGACACAGGAGATAATCCGAGTGTGGGGCTTGTTGAAGCGTTTATTTTTTTATGTCACAAGGTTCGAAAAGTTACATCTTTTTAAACCAAATATTTTACAATATGAATATCGTTTATGACGCACAATAAAATATAGGAAAAGCGTAGAAGCATGCACTTTTCCGATAGTAAGTAGCGTGGACATCTGTAATCAACCCCAGAGAAGATCAGACTGTTAATTTTTTTCTAGACGTTGACCACTGACGCGTTGCTTCTCCTGAAGACTAAGTAGTAGTAGATATGTTGACTGGACTTCTACTTTTTAGGTAGTTGGCAAACACTAGAACTCAAGTAACATGATAGGTACACTAAGTCACATGGAATTCGTAATGGCTATGACCTCAATTCATAATGCCTTGAGGCATGTATAAAATATTTCTTCAGAGTAAAGACAAGTATTCTGCATTGTGACCTAACATTATATACAAGCATGCTTACTAGTGAGTATAAATGTACCATTTGTTTACTACGTCCGTATCAAATTAGTTACAGTTTATGCGTTTTCCCACTGCACCGCGCTTTATGATCGCATCGGCCTTTACGACTGGTTTAAAACTTTGCATGTGTGCAGTGAAGTATTATAAACTGGTCATTACACTGTTACATCATGTAAATATATATATATTTTTCATTATATGGCATAAATCTAATCAGGAAAATTATATTATCATTTATCTTCCATCTGAGCCAATTACGTAAAAGTAACAAATACAAGACAACTACAACAAGTGGTTTCCATAAATAAAAGATTGGTTTAGTCCTATCTAAAAATAAAAGTAGGTAATGGGTTCCTTTAAAGCTTTTGTTCTTTGTGTATGAATAAACCAATCTGTAAGACTACAATAATAACATGTATTACGGTCGCGTACAACATCAAAAGTAACCGTTTAAACTGTATCAACAATGGAATGCATTTTACACAAAGAACAACGACGGGTTTTCCAAGTGCACAGTTGTCTTTTAGTGCTAGCGATATTGTCTAGTTCATTGTTGCTTCGTTGTTTTTGATGTATACACAACGTTTTGGTGTACGCACAACTTTCTTGTATTGCACGTTTTAAAGACTGTTGGAAGGTTGCAAAGGTTATGTCTATCTACCTATAACGTAATAATACGATTTCTTTATTTGTATGGAATCATGGGTGTAAAAAATCAACATTAAGTGGAAATAACGTTCACTACATTGATTGCTTTATATGAATATTCCCTCTATAGTGAGTGCCATGATTATACACAGAGACATACACTCCGTCTCAGGGTGGAAATGAAAATTCGTCAATATCATATTTGCTGGGCCTGGTCTGAACCCAGGACCACGGTCTTTCACTAAGGTCTAGACTGCTGCGTCACGCAATTTTTAATTTCTAATATATGTCGTGTAATAGATTTTAGCGTTTATAAAATATTCAAACCTTTAGGCTTTTCCAAAGAACTTTTGTCACTGATTATATCAGTTATATGCTATTCCAAATTAGAGAAGCTCCGAACTAAATACTTGGATGAACATTTTGTTATAAATAAACCGAACAAATTTGTATGTAATAGAAATGCGAAAATGTTTGGATTCGGTTTACTTTACAATTGTATGCTAATCAAGCTTTGACTGCTGGCTCTGGTCTAAACTATTCTCCTCTGTCTTATTGAATTAACATCAAGTATTTACATCACAAGCGTTTGTAAGTTAATTATAGTTCGAGAACAGTTGTAAGAATATAGCTATTTAAATAAACAATATCTGCGAGTAAAGATATTTTTTTTAAATCAATAATAGTTTAAAAAACTAAAAAAAACATGCTTTAGTAATTAGCTGAATTAAAAAATCGAAAATAATTTTCTATAGATTAACAAATAAAAAAGGTATAGGGAAATACAGCAAAATCTGCTTATTACGGATATGCATATGCGTCCAGGATAGGCTCCAATACGGTATAGTACTCCGGGGAAATGGTACCGACCTAAATAAATAATTCGTCCTTCAAAAAATGTGTACGAATACTAGCAGATATTAAAACGATGGAAATTTGCAGAAAACTACATTACAGTAGTATTTTAAAAATATATTTTTCTCATCGCTTTATTTTTTGAATTTACAGATAAATATTTTCGATCTTTTGGTTTGGTCAGCTACTAACAAAAGCGTGTTTTATTTTTTTCAACTATTATTATTTTTTTTTCTTTTTCAGCTAGTTACAAAAGCAGACCATAAAGTCAAATACTAAATTTAATTCAAAATTGACGCAATTCCAAACAGACCTTCAACACTTCATGGATTGAGTTTCCAAACTCATTCAAATCAATCTTCCATTTTCCAAAAACAGTGTAATATGTGTTTTATTATATTAAACCACAAATCAAAATACTAAGTTTACATTGAGCTTGCATCAAAATTGTCATCCAACCCCTATGTAACCCTCATAGGGGTGCGATGTATAAAGAGAAATATATGGAATATTGTATTGTCATCGGTCCTTGATAACTGTGCAAAGTTTCAACTCAATCCGAAGTTTCAAAGTGAGTAAAAATCGCGTTCAAAGATTCCATTACAAACAATGTATCTATGTACATTGATAAATAGATACGACTTAGGTAATAAAAGCGTGTTAAAAATAGGTATTATTGTATGTTTACACCATTTACATTATTGGTACCTGTACCATTATTGGTGTACATACGAGTACACATACAATTTACCTAAGTATTTGAAAAATATTAAGTTGAAAGTAAAAAAAATACACGTAGTATATATAGTACAAAGAAAGTTTTATTAAATTGTACTGAATTACACTTCAATCTGTATCTGATGCCTATCAAGAGTATGAATAAATATTATTCCCGTCCATGATTGTGGTAAGTACAAACATTATAATAACAGGTGACCCAGATACTTCATACAGTCGAAAGTTTGTCCAAAATATGTAAATGTACGATAGAGAATATTTTCTTATAATTTGAAGTCGGTTAAAAATAGTACGTTGATCCGGTTCCATTAGTTTTATGTTTATCCAGTTCCTTTTTTATTTCATTCATGAAGTTTTATGAAGTAAATAGATTTTATTACCCTCATAGGAAGAAACTTACTACGCACGTGCAATGTGCCGGGTAATCATTTTATCTCCTATAACACCGTTCGGTCAAGCGGGTCAAGCCGGCGTTATAATTTAAACGTACATATATTGCCCTATCCAGAAGAAAATGATTGATCTGGTTATGTAGTAAGGAACTTTTAAATGTAATTGTATGAAACAAACGTGGAGGTCTCTGCATCCTAATTATATAATAAACGGTATAAATAATGAATTTGAATTTATCAATGAATGCACTGATCAATGTTTGTGTATAATATGATTGATTTAGTTCATTCAAGAAATGACACTTGTAATTTATTTACAAGTTTAGAACTCCGTTGATAAAACACTGAATTTTATTTAAATCGATATTAACCCCGTACAAGGCAACAATAAATCAAATCAATTACAGTTAAAAGAAAATATGTTTAAAAATAACGCTTTCTGGACTCATAATCGCACGCGATATAGAAAAAGATAAATATTCTAACTCTAAAACCCACTCGGACGGGAATCCGGCCCCAAATTCCTCTGATTGTCAGATCCTGTAAGATTCCTGTAATTGGCTTACATGATGCCTTCTCACGATTCGACATTAACTTAATATGATTACGTTTTGTACTATTACTACTATAAATATTGAATTAATTGGTAAAATTAGTAATTGATTAGTAAACATGTAATGTTAATTAGTAATTAATTAGTAAACATGTAATGACATTTTACTTCCAAATAAAATTACCGCATGCGTGAATAAACTTGCTGCGATACGTGATTAAAAAAAAACAACAACAATTGATGAAAAAATTTTATTAATATTTTAATCATTATTTACCAACTATTAAGAACGAAATATCATATTCTAATGCACTACAACAGAACTAGTTATTTTTTGTAGGTGACGGTAAAATAGTGCAGCAATCTACCTTATATGCCTTGAACTGTAAACTCTTGACCTTGCGGGCTGATTATATTGACTTCAGTGTTTATAATTGACGATGCTAAACAGACTTGTTGTGGGTCGTGAAATATTTATTAAATATACAATGTTTGTAGATATTTTATTCATATTTGTATATTAATACGTGAAGTGAAAACCACCGACCCCTTTTAACGAATAATGCGTGCTCGGAGAGTAAGATTTGACATTATTAAAGTTCATGTAGGTACAGAAAGAGTGCAAAATGATAACATTTATCCATAATGAGTGTTACAAATATATTAAATGACAACAAAATATAACAATGTCAAACAAACATACATACATACGCTCGAAAAACATTACCTACATCCTTCTGACGCAGTCGGGTAATAACTCGAAAATTAATGCACAAGCGAAAGATACATATAAAAACTTTAAAGAAGATGAAAACAGTCATCGAATTATGTTTGTTCGAGTATGTTTTAAAAATAAAATACAATCTATCGAAATTGAGAACTCTTCTTACACTTCGGTGAATACCGAGTTATTGCCAATTTCAACGTTGGAAACTAATATTAGAGATTGTTACAGTATGAATAAAGCGGCAGACTTCTTGATAAATGTTCAGAGGTCAGGAGAGTTCCATACTAGCTATCGTGTGTAGCTTTCGCCCTATAGGTGGTCAGAAATAGACGAACACGAGGTTCAGGTCCAGAAGCTCTGCCTCAGAAGCTGATTTACCTGTCTTGTCCCTGTAGGCAAATTCTCCATCACAGCTTCTGTTCTC
>MOOZ01000176.1:1751571-1767984 GCA_002930495.1 Cecropterus lyciades
TATGCGCAGCTTGTAATTGAAGGCTTTATACCGGTCTTATTTAACAAGCAAACGGGACAACACCACCGTGTCAGTATGTCACTGGAGCGGCCGGGCTACGTCGCGGCAGACAATACCACGACACATTTATAGTTAGAGGTTTTGACTTAACAGCAGGATGTGTGTGTCGTAGGATACATGTCACACCATTGCCGTCCGTTACAAGACAGTTACAGTGTTCCACGTCAACAATCAGTGCATCCTAACCGTCACTGAAACGATTTAGCTTCACCCGCTACTAACAGTAGTGATCTATTGAGTCCTCGCACCACGACAAGGTGCACCCTACCTCCAGTAAGTTGGGGATTTGGGATTGAACTTACACTTATGGTTATAAGTTTTGAAATTAAAAATTCCGAATGTATTTCTTTGCATTTATAACCGACTTCCTAAAGGAAAGAGGTTATCTATTCCTTTGTATTTTGGAGTTTACTCCTTAAGAATTGATTTTCATATGAGAAGTAAAATCTCGTGATCGAATGACCTAGTAACGTTTTTGGTGCGCAATCTATTGTGCGCATCTTTCCCTTTTTCATCTGTCGCATAGACGGTACTGCTTACAGTAATAAAAACTTACTTCAAGTTTTTTCATCCGTCTCATAGATGGCGCTGTTTACAACAATTGTAACTTATTTAAATTAATTTTATTGCGCCTGTTTAGACAATCGTACTTAAGGAGTAAACTAAATGCATCGCCGGCTTTCTAGGAGAGTTCTTTTCGCACCTTTTTTGAAAAACCCCATGTCATAGCGCTCCGGCAATAACTCAGGAGGAAGTTCGTTCCACCACTTGCACGTCCGTGGCAAAACCAAGCGTGCAAACCGAACCGTGGAGGACCGCTACGAGTCCAGTTGGTGTGGATGGAACTTCATCCTTCGGCGAGTGGTGCGGTGGAGAATGGTGACGAAGGCACCAAGTCAAAAAGTTACTCGGAACACTCACCATTGTAAAGCCGGTAGAACACACAGAGGGAGTATATGTCCCTCCGTAGACTCAAAAGGTTCTAACTGGTTGGTGGTCCTTAGGTCGTTGACGATTCAGATAGCGCGTTTTTGCACGAAGTCAAGGGAGTTAAGCTGGTATTGTGGCGCTCCAGCCCACAGATGTGAGCAGTACTCTACAGTACTCTATGTGAGGCTGCATTTGTGCTTTGTAGAGCATAGCGAGTTGCTCCCCAGTGAAGTACTGCCTGGCTTTGCTGAGAACGCCCAGTTTTTTAGATGTCATCTTGGCTTTCTCTTTCAAATGACACCGGTCCTGCTAATTTTTAGCGGTAAACGCGCAGACTTGTGTCTTCGTGGGGTTGAACTCGACGAGGTTAAGTCGAGACCCGCTCCAGAGAGTTATCGATTTCAGACACAAGTCTGCTTTCTTCCACGAGTGACCGACGGGTGTTCGCTAGGCCGGTGTACACAGCATCTCCTTTAGCAGAGCCTTAAGGTACAGCGGCGTTGAAGGACTTCGTTTCCCAGCAACACCCGTCGACTACGACCTTGATGTGCCACTCAGACAGAAAACTGCATCTTATCTATGTGCATGTCCTCTCGAGGAGACCGTAAGATGGTAGCTTCGCGAGAAGGGCTCTTGTGCCAGACCTAGTCGAAGGCCTTTGCGATATCCAGGCTTGCCCCCAACGCTTCCCCGTTGCTCTCAATGGCTTGAGTCCATCGATGTGTGAGGTACACAAGAAGATCACCAGCTTAACGGACCTTGCGGAAACCATACTGGTGAATGCTGATCAACTGGATCATCCTCGAGGTACCTCAGGAGCTGAGTATTGATAACTCGCTCCATTACCTTTAGGAGCAGGGAGGTTATCGCTATAGGCCTGTAGATGGCCGGGTCACTTTTGTCACCTTTGTTCGGTATTGGATGCACAAGGGCTACCTTCCATGAAGACGGTACTTGTCCTGCCGTGTAACGTAGCGAGAATGAGCGCATTAAGATGGGAGCCAAATCGGGAGCGCACGTCCTTAACACCACTGCGGGGATATCGTCTGGCCCGCTCGACTTCTTGACATCAACAATAGAGCTCGCCAAACGGCCTTTTGCGTGAATCGTATATTAGGTATATAGCTCTCACACCGCGGGATAGCAGGCGGTTTGAGGCAAAGAGGGCTCCTAGAATATCGGCTTTTCCCTTTGCCGTATGGACCAGAGAATCATCTGTATTCCGAAGAGGAGGCAGTGAGGACCGGCAGAAATTACTCTCGACAGCTTTGGCCAATGACCAAATGTGTATGTGTGTTACTCAATCGCGCAAGAACCACTGGTACAATTTACATGGTCAGTCTTTAGGCTACTTTTGATTTCGATATTTTTCGCTATTTAAAAATAGCGACTATTTTAGTGACGTCACCTCGACCCCCTTTGGTTTCAGACTTTCATATTTCCATTTTGAAAATAAAAGAGAACGCTAAAAAATAGCAAACTTTTGATGGGACATACGAGGTTAACATTTATTTTCTATCCGAAAGGTCTGTATCACTTTTCATGTGAGGTACATGAAAAGTGACGGTTAGCGAATAAAATGTTATTTTTTTGTCACTTACCGAAGCACGGGTACTTCAGCTAGTCTTTTATAAGTTAAAAAATATAGATGTTAATTAATTAATTTCGATCTTTTAGTTCGGCTAGTTACAAAAGCATGTTTTACATTTTTTAAACTATTATTTATTTTGTACTTTTTAATTCAGCTAGCTAAAAAAGCGTATTTTTCTCTTTTAAAACACATTTTATTATTTTTTATCTTTAACGATAATAATTTCATAGTTAGGAAAATGGACTTTTAGCGCATTATACATATGTGAAAACAGATATCAGGTCGTTCTATGATTTATTTCGTAATCTCTCCCTGTCAACTTTGAGCAATCAAGTTTTTCTATCCGTATACCACCCTTACGCGACTAAGAGCAAACAATCGAGAATATAGATAAACGACTGAATGTTTATATTCGCAAAATATTACAAATGTGAATATGCAAAAGTATGCGAATATTCGCAGATACGAATGCGAAAATCATTAAAATATGTAAGAAATATGTTTCTTTTTTTCTGTCAAGGATGTATAAGCTAAAAATTGAAGTAAAGACCTACTCTTGCAAGTAAACTTTTAAAAAAACAACATTCAGTTAGAACGACGCAAAATAATTCACGAAAACTGGTGTTTCGGCGCGGCCGAAAGTTTCGGCCATTTTTTGGCCGAAAGTGAAACTGATGCCGAAACTAGATTCTTTGGCCGGAACTGGCCGAAACCGAAACTTTCGGTCGGTCACTACTTGTTACTGAAGTAACACCTGAATATACATACACTCTTGTAGTTAATTGCGATATTCTCATGGCTCGTTTTCTTTAATAAAATACTAAGTATTAGGCAGTATTACTCGATTTATATACTGTAACGCTTAGAATTAAACTCGTTAATAGTGTAAGTCAACCAACACCGGCATCTGTCTCAATATAAATTAAAATAATTCAACACTTGGTCAGTACGGTAGCCTATGGTATAAACTCCTCTCACTCTTAAGTCTCCTCTCAGAATGCCCAGTAGTGAAAAGTAATAGTCGACGCTAACTTTTTTACGACAACAGCACGGCACTGTTTCTAATCTGTATTTAATTAAATACGTCTAATTATTGTTTTCGATTCTTTTAATTTCTTTAAAATAACCACAACCATGTTTTTAAACGGTTGTTCCATGTTTGTCTCTTTGTTTTGAGATATTCTAATTAGGACCATTAGAATGATGCCATTGCCATAAAAGGAAAATACATGACGACCCTGCCGCGAGAGGAAAATGGTCAACAATTATTTTTGTCTCGCTAAAGTTGAGTTTTACCTGTGATGTTATGTAATTTTGTGTCGATATGTACATGTGGATACTGACACAGTTGATTAGGAGTATGTTGTATCGATTACGGGTAAAGATAATTTGAAAATGATGACTTTTTATTCAATAAATAGTCATCATTTAGTAACTTTGTTAGATCTAATTTCATAAACATTTATGAATCACAGGTTTAGAAAAGTACATATATTTTAAAAAGTTTTGCAATGTTTGTGTGTAAGTATTTATGTTTAGGTAATTCTTGCAAGCTGAATTTAACCCACTTCTCCGTGTTCGATTGAACAGTGAGTTTAGATTACACCTTTAGTTCTGATGACAATGCGAGATTAAATCTGCAAATCACAGACCTACATCTTAATCAATCTAATCCGGAAAATCTCGCGACAAGCTTTAATATGATATACAATTGTATAATGAAACAAAATGATAGGTTAACAACTAAAAAGTTTATTTTTTTCAGTTTATTGGAATAAAAGTTTGTTTTAAAAAATATTTTTATGTTAATTTATTTTTTACTATAATTACGTTATTTTATCACTTTTGGATCAACCCTCGCATAAATCCCGTGCGGCATGGGAGTGTAGCAATTTCTTGTCGCATACTCACTCGTGTTGAAACAAAGGCACACACACACACACTTGCACACTGGTACATCGGCGTCAAGGTTGCCGTGTGAAATACATTTAGAGTACGATTTTGTTAAGTCCAACCTGACGTAACGTAAGACGTAGATACTTACATATTATGTCCGTTGTTACGCCTATTTGCGACGAACAGTAAAGTTGTGGCAGTTAGTCATTGTGATGCTAAAATCTCCGTTCGCCAATTGCTTGCATTGTGTTGTTCTATAAACAGACAATGGCTAGTTATATTCTGTGCAATTTACATTTGAAATGGTCGAAACGACGGGGGTAACGATGGTCTAGATGCGAGTCTTGTAATACGATTGTTATCGAACCTGAATGACCAGCCCTGATGAAAAACAGATGACAGCTATTTGACAATTATTCACGATTTCACGCATTAATTGTCGACGCTTTACAGTACTTTGCTTGTGTTTAAGTTTTGAAACTCAGAAGTACCTATGCTTTTTAAAGAGGTATGCTAAAATTTGCTCCTCCTTTGGTAAATTTATTATTGTTTATATTAAATGATACAATTTATGTACACATAATACGCTAAGACGCATCGGAAATTTCACTATAAATTTATATTTCTTTCTTGACTTTATAGAATGTATATTATTATGTGTATAAACTATTTTTTTTTTTTTTACAACTGACAATTAGAGAAAATCGTGATAAAATATCAGGCTAAACGTAGCTCGGATATTTCTTAAAAAAATCGAAAATCTATAAGCAACACATATTTTATAACCGTTTTATTTTTAACCGACTTCCAAAAAAGTAGGAGGTTCTCAATTCGACTGTTTTTTTTTATGTTTGAACCCGCGATACTTTCGACTGGATGAACCGATTTTCAATTTCTTTTTTTTTATTTGAACGCTGGTGCTTCTCTTCGTGGTCCCATTTTAATTTGGTTCAATTCTGACAAAGGCATCCATAAGAAAGCCACAAGTCTTAAATTTGCATTTAGCGTGTGCGCGACAAATAGACGAATAACTCAGCTTCTACCGATCCGATTCTCATGGAACTTGAAATGAACATTATATCATACTTGTAGGACATAGATTAGTGGTTGTTATTTAACAAAATATCTTGAGCGCCGAGATCGGGACTATGTACTGTGTATGTAGGAAACCAAAATATATTTAATATTTTTTTTTATTTGATTTTTTGTGGTATAGAAGTCTGATTCTATTTTTTGTTAAAAAAAATATGACATCGCGAACTTAATGCCAATGTCATACGTCATATATTTTTTTTATAGCAGTAGTTGTTCTTTGTCCTAATGTAAACCAGGAACCACAATATAGAATATTAACACGTATATAAGCCTCATATATTTTTTGAGATTTAGAATCTTTAGGTAAATCCGATTTAAATCCTACTCATTAATCTTTAATTATATTCAATAATAATAAGCAACTGGGAGGTATTTGCAGGAATGAACTCATAAAAATATAATTTCATGGCATAACATAACGTTCGGTAATTTGGTATCTCATTTTTTCCTTAACAAAAATTTTAACGTCTGTATATTTCACTCATACATCTTACACATGCCGTTGAAGGTGCGGTAAGTCTAGACGGGGTTGGGCCGGCGGCACGTGGGTTTTGCTTGACAATGCGGACGCGTGGCGGTATCGATGACTGTGCCAGATAGGCAGGCATTATATAATAGATTCTCTGGTGTAGGATTTCAGGCGTATTGTAGATTAATAATTGCAGTAATTTGATCGGTCGATCTTATATAATTTCCCGATAAATAATTTGATTAAAAAATCTAGAAATAATTATATGTGTATGCACTATAATTATTTATGCACTACTTACAAACTTCAAATTAATGTTATAATAATAACTGAAACAGCCCTTAGACTAAAGAAAAAAATCTTGGATTTTCTTGCCAGCGCAGTGTTCGTCGCTTATCGCACTATGCATCTATCCATGATTCGTTGGCTCCTTGTCACCGCCGACAAGCCGGCTTGTTTACAACCGAATGGCCTCTCACGTGACGATAGCAAGCGAACCAATGGTATGATATTTATTGGGAGGTAAGATGCTAGTGTCGGATACTACTTGTGTTGACACACTGGCTCCTTCTCAGCTCTTAGCGACATCGTGTGGCGGTGGCGACAGCAACTGCTGCTGAAACATCTAACGCCATAAATATGTGAGTTTATGTAGTAACTACATATTTGTCGTGTTGGTGTTGAAACTTTGGGTCCCTTGAGGTCAGGATGTTTGCAGATTTTTAAACTCCTGTCAACTTCTTTCTTGTGACCTAAAAGCTGGCACGCATTTCGCTAAACAAATTGGTATAGTTATTCAAAGGGAAAATGCTGCCAGCATCTTGGGAATCTTGCCCAGAGACATCGATGCTGATTTCATGGTATCTAGCGGTTTTGTCTTTTTTATTTGTACTTTCTGTAATTTGCCTTAAATAATTGACTTAAATTATAAAAACAAGGAAACTGTTTTCAAATGTCAATAAAAGGAATTTTTCTTCGGTCAATCATGGTTATTAATAAAATAGTAAATATATGTAAAATCCACGTATTAGTTAATCATACCCGATTAAATAAATTATCATTCATTACATAATCGTACAAACTTTTTAATTGGGTGTCAACCCAATGATACATCCGCAGATGTTAAGAATTTACACAAAGTCTTACGATGTATACCTACTAGTTCAGTGCTAATATACGTAACAATCTGCATTAATTATATCGTGGTACCTTCGGCTTTGCTCCACGTCTTCATCGTGTCACCGCTTGACATAATGTATTAATTTAATGTTTTAAGAGCTAATATCATACAGGTATGACGATATTCCATGATATTATAAAGCGTGATAAAACGGAAAAAATAAGCATATAGCTTTTTAACAAGGTTTTATGGGTAGTAAAATATTATTAAACGTAAAGTTTTATCCAAATCTATATTGTAAACCAATTGCTGTCAATCATTATTACATTCCCTTCGGCGACGTGCAAATTGATAGATTTTACATATCTTAAAAAATCATGTATTATTTATAAGTTTTAAAATATTTCTTTGAAAGCAACAACTATTTACTACGCGACAAAGTGTTTGCTTCGGTTTGATCTCTTATACGCTGGTTGAAACATTGAAATTTATGTCATTAAGATTATTCTTGTAACCCTTATGTATTTTTTCAGATACATATACTTTCATGTAATATAGACTGCGAATAAACTTCTTTGATCGACTTAACATGGGGATGAACTCAGTCTTCCCTGTCTTGTAAAAAAACATAAAGACTCGACATTAAAACTAACAGTCAGTTGTCGAGTATTCGCTTCAGAACTCGCGTTCAAGTTGTGTCAGCTCGTTTAGGTGGGTTAACACGTAAAGCCTAGATAAAACGAATATATTACTTAAGTCGGACATTCCATTCAGAAGATATTACGAAGTTAAGAAAATAAACACTGCAGCCGCCGCGCAATAACCAGTATGGCCCCTCGCAAATCAGTCGTAGCCAAGGTCTGGCTTAGTTCGAGAGCTATATTATCACCGAGAAACGAGTCAGTAAATGAAATAAACAAGATTATTGCGGAAAAAGTACCCGATGATTTTAAATGTTACAAATCGATTGACAGCGTGTGTTATGTCGAAGATAGTACTACGCCGCACTACCCACAAGAATTTTTAATTCCCTCAATCCTGCCGGCTTGCAATCTCACGAATTAAAATTGAAAGTTGGTATTCCTGTTATACTATTGGAAAACTGCAGCCCTCCTACTATGTGTGATAGTACAATACTTTGGTATAGGATTGGACCATGCGACAGCGTGATTGTAGCAACAATCATCACCGGCCCCGTTGTAGACTGTAATAGAATTCTTTGTTTATAAATTTTGAATATTAAAACAATTCCAGTCATGTACGTTTTAAGTAGCATATTTTTAAAAAATATATACTCTTTTAAAAATATATTTACCAAAGCAATAAAATGTAAATAGATGTATGTACAAAAATGTATCTCCCCCTATACACTGTAATTGACTGATCCGGTGCTGATAAAATATACCTAATTGTAATATACACCTCATGCCCTTTCATTTGATACCCCACTTGGGTATATTTGACAACATTGAATTTTTCATCCTCACTTTAACCCCCTATATCTAGTAAATGGCTGAGCCGATTTTGATAAAACATGTCTAAGTGTAAGTTATTTGTTATGCCCTTTTATTTGATATCCTACTTGTAAATATTTAAAAATATTTCATGTTTCATCACCACTTTCACCATCTATCCATATAATAACTGACAGAACCGATTTTGATAACACATTTTTTAGAACCAGCACCCGGAAACCTGCTGCCTAACAAAAAAAAACATCCATAACGGTTTACCCGTTTAGAAGCTACGTGTCCACAGACGGACAGACATAGCATTCAAACTTATAACACCCCTCTTTTTGGGTCGGGGGTTAAAAAAATGGTAAAACATTCGATTACCATTGAATTCAAAGAGTTATATTTTCTATTGTAATATGTGACGGCATCCAATATTTTATCTAATATTTTACGACGATTGACATGGAAGTTAATAATTAAGTAAAGTTAATAACCATGTTTTATTATTTTTTCTTTGAAAATTATTTTTAATCCTTAAATGTATATTAAATATGTTTAATTATTGCTTCATTCTTTTATTGTAATACTTACTAACGTGTACTTAGTATTACAATAAGAACATAGGTCGACCTGTAGAAGACAGCGCGAAATTGTTGGATTGAGGAGGCGCAAGACTGGTTGGATTGGCGCCGTTTAGAGGGGCCTATGTCCGGCAGTAGACCTTAAAAGGCTAATAGGATGGATGGAAATATAACAATAAAAGTAATAGATGTCGGAGGAAGAGATGAATGCAAATTAGAAAATATTGGAATAAGTCAATTGATAACAAATTACACAAAATAACCATGATTTTATATTGTGTTCAATAGTCATTATATTCTCATAGTATTCGATGTCCAAACAGAGCAGAGACTTTTAAGAAGTCTCTAGTGGAGTTGAGGTATGTGGTCGCACGATGGGAAACATGGATAAGAACAAAATAATGTATATAATAATTAATTACCATCACTACTTCTATGACTGTGAACATAAAGTGTACTAGACAGTCAACTCAGTTTTAAATAATTAGGGCTCTAGTATTATTTATAAAAAAGTTGTACGTTTTTTTACATTTATTTTCCTATTAATTATTATTTACCTTTTACTAAAGACCTAAGTAGAATTGCTAAAGTAAGATTGATTCTCATTTAAAGACGTCGATTTAGGGCACTAAATGGTATTACTAGAGACTTTTATATTTTGAATCTGGCTCTGTAACAATAAAAAGGCGTATTTATTGTTACTAGTTGCCCTTCGCAGCGGTCGAAATTCGACCGTAATTAAACCCAAATAAAAATTTATCTTTCTTTCTACTACTAAGTTTTTATACGTATTTTCCTCTGTACATTAATTTTAAGATTATTTTTTAAATTGTCATTCTAAGGAAATGAGATTTAATTGAAAAAGCATTTAAAAGCAATAACGCGTTATTTGACATACGCATCTGACATATGACAATGTCAGCAACATGTTTATATTATATACCTAATGTATACAATGAATGTTTTATTTAATTGAACTAAATATATGTATTTGTTATATTATTGTACATAAACATTATGTTTCTGAATACCTTCTCTCTATGAACTTTAACCATACTTATTCTCACACTCCTTCATGCGTGCATTATTCGTAAAAAAGGATTCAAGGTGTTCCCTTCACGTATTTAATATAATATCTCTTAATTCCATTCCATTCCATTATTTTTCCAGTAAATATGATTAAATTTAATGAAATTACTGAAATGGAAAAAAGAGAGATTTTATTAGCCGCCGCTTTAATTAAAAACACAATAATTCTTTTGAACCAGCAATAACAAATTAAATATATTTTTACCTGTATGATGATATTGTTAATGCAGATTGCTGCTATAGAACTTTCTTTAATGTATCTTACTGGTACACAACTTATATTACATAAATTTGTATAAGCGAGCGGTATTTCACGTGCTATTTTAATATTAAAAGGGAGAAATAAAACTTTTCTGTTTGACATTCAGTAAGACCAGTCTGTCTATGTCAGTACTATATGTATAGACATAGGAGTACTGACATAGACAGACTGGTCTATAGAGACAAAATGATAAATAAAAGAAACAATTTGACCGCAGAGTATGTATGCGTGTAACAAATACGTGTATTTTTGTGTCAAATGCATGGTAGTGTGTGTAATGTTTTATTTATTGATTTAACGTACTTTATAAGCATTATTATTGAAAAATATTAGCGTTCTGCACTCCTCCTACAACTATAAGGGTGCCAAATTTCATACTCCTCCGTTCGCGCAATTTTTGAAAATAGGGTTCCAAAGTTTTTGCTTCACATATTAATATAATGATACAGCAAACTAAACTACACTTACTTTTTTTAATTTAATGCGCGTTATGAGGCGTGCACTTTAAGATTTTCAAAACTATTCTTATACTTATTACAACTATGGAGATAAGATACAACACACATACCTAATATACAAACAACATAAATTTCTTAGTATGGAAATTCATACAGGAAAATTTTTAGCATTGGGCTATGGGAGTAGAATGTAGAAAACTTTCAAGAGACTTGTTCCATGTTTTGTTTATTTTGTAAGTTAAACTAGTAGAGTATTGTATGTAATGTAAATTAAACTAGTAGAGTATTGTATGCAAGTCCGGCTAGCAGACACAGTAACTCTTTGAATAGGTTGTTCATAATAGTCATTTATTGCAGTATTTCTTAACTTACATAAAACGAACTTTTTTATAGTTATGGAATAGTTTTTAAGTGATAGGGATTATTATTTTTTAATTGATTTCAATTTGACCACACAGGACAAGATATTATTTATTTAGTTATTATTTGTTATTGTTATTATAGACCAATTATATTAGTACGATTGTTTATGATATGAGTTAAATAGTAGCAGTAATGATTATGATAATATTTAAGTGTTTTGAAATTAAAATAAATTTTAGTTATCCATATATTTCCAGTCCAATATATTTTTAAGAGTATTAACTTTTCATCATTTCTTATGAAACACTCATGGCGGACCTCAACAATGCACAAGTTCATACAATCAATACATGCTTAACCCAGCTCTGGAAATACGCGATCAATCATACAAATTTGATGTGATTCATCGAGAATCGGGCGTACTATTTGATGTTCCCATTACATGGACGCTTTTTTCGAGTGCAGTTCAACTTACTAATATTAGGATTTTTAGGAAGGAAAATGCGCTTTGTATTTGATTTAGGTAGAAGCATTTAAACATTTATGATATCGGAGTATTAGAGGAAGGCCATCATACTTGATATTATTTTTAATATAATTTTTAATGCAAAAAGTACGAATTGTTTTGGTTGAAATTTGGTATACAGATAGTTTATGATCTGGATTAATACATAGGATACTATTTATCGTAAACGCGACCAAAGCGGTGGAGCCTCGCTAGTTCCAGACTTTTTAGTACCAAACTCAAGAAAGTTCGTAATGTATTCAACGACTTCAAAAGTTAACTAATAACGGTAATTGTTAATTTTTAAATGACTCAAAATTTCATTGGAGTAATGTTACAAATCTAAGGACAATACAAAAAAGCTTTATTGTATTAGTTTTTTTTTCATAGTATGGATATAGCAAACGAGCATGCATCCCACTTGATAGTAAGTGGTTACTAGCGCCCATGGACATCTGTAATCAACCCTAGGCTAGATCAAAGTCTCACCTAAGGTTAGCCATAAATGCGTTGCTCCCCCTGAGGACTTAGATGGAATGCCTCGGAAACGTATGTCTCCCTTACCATATCCTTCAGGCCAGAACACAACAGCGCATAACACTGCTGTTATTAGACAGAAATAATTCTTACAACTGAATACTATAAAGGCAAAAGTTTGTAAGGATGGATAATTGTTACTCAATTTAATTTAAATTTAATTACTAACTTAAAATTGGGCACAGGTATTAGTTTCTCTAGAATAACATGGCCTATATATTATTCTAGACAATATTAATCTTTGTTCTTTTCTTTTTATTGTTTATTTTTTTTTTAAAGCAAAAATTCGACTTGATACGCTTCGGGATCAGATAATGATATAGACTAATTTTATCCTGGAAGAATGCAGAACAATTGAGTCCTGCAGGACCCGTGTATTTAATTAGAGTGAAATAAATTCTACCGCATTTGAGGTTGGTAACTAAAGTATTACGTAAATACCAAGGGGGCGGGGGGTCGTTGCTTCGCTTATTTTTGATAAAATGGGACCGTTGAGACCTCATCTGTCACTTATAAAGAAGTAAAGCTCTGTTCAGGATTATACAATTTAAGTTAATGTATCATTTGCTTGATTCTGAATTCTGAAGCGTCTCATCTGCCACTTAAAAGGAAAAAAAAGCTCTGTTCGGTATTTAAGTATTTAACTAACTGTATCACTTGCTTGATTCGTGTTGCATTATCTAGTGTCAGTTGCTACCAGTTTCTTAATTAAAATGTCTTTTCGTTATTATTGGTATAAAAGGGCATGTTTAGTTTGTTTCCAGTTATCGATGGCAGTGTACATGCACAATAGTCTAATGATAATTAATCTAAAATTTATACATAAGTTACCGTATATATTTAAGTCTATGAAAGGAATTTATTTGGTTCCGGGTTTTTGAGCTCTTCTCGCTATTCTTGATATAATTGTTTGGTTTCTATTCAAGCAATTATGCAATAGTAAATAAATATTTCATACAATTACATTAAAATATAATTATTGATTAATTTGATTTTAATATTAAGTCCTAACATTCTATTTATCAAATAATAAAATAATATTCACAAAAAATAGTTAAATTATAGCCTGTTAATAATTATTATAATATTTTACACTATTATTTATTAGCAAAAACTAAGCGTAACAATGTTGCAATGATAAACTATTACCTTCAGACGTACAAACAACCTCAAGTTCTCACTTGAAATTTTAAATACTTACTTGAGGAAAACAATTTTAAAGTCCAGACGTTGATTTATTATTATTCTAATTTTAAATTCAAAAAACTTTAATTTATGAATGTACTTGCAGTTTCAAATCCTAGATAAAGAGCCATACACGAGTTGGCTGTATCCTTTCCTATAAGTATATGTTACATTTTCATTAATGGTGGGTTACGGCTTGGATACAATCAAATCGATTTCGTGATTCACTTAAAGCTAAAAACGATACGAATGCACTCCAGGCCGTCCATATTCAATTGCTGTGTATTTGATCTTATAGAAGTAAGACGAAGCCTTATTCTCTCACGCCTTTCATCAACAATCAACTCTGGTAATTGATGGATCTGAACATTAGTTTATTTAGTGTATAAACGAACAAGAATATATTTTTTTTTAAATCTGTCAACGTTTCTTGAAAAGTATTAAAGTATCTATACATATAAATAAAATTGAAGTGTCTGTTTGTAACATCAAAATAATAGCTTATTACCAAATGCATATAGAAATAAATACGATACTCATAACAAGACGTCAATTACTAAAATTTTTGATTGTTTATCTCTTTGTTCTGGCTAATCTCCGAAATCGCTGGACCTATTTAGACGGGACTTTCACTGGTAGGTACCTGATGGTATAGGGCGTAACTTAGGTTACTTCTATTTTAGAAAACGTAATTAAGGTTCCGCACAAGAAATAAAAACCTTAGAAACCGCGTGCGCTCTACGCGCACTCATCCAGCATCACTGCCGCTAAAATTGTGTAAGATCTAAAATTTCGGCTTTATGTAAGTATGTCAAATTACATTTTTTAAACGTGGGTATAACCGCGAGGCTCAGCTAGTTTCATAATATAATTCAATAAAAAACATAAACTACCAGCACTTATCGATTTTCACTAATGGTTTCGTCAACAAGAGAACGTGGAGAATGGCTACAATTAAGAAAATTTATGCAAACATAAACTATGAAAAGCGAATAATTGAAAGACTATAAATAAAATCGAACGACGGCCAGGAAATATGCAAATATTGTCGCAATTTCGTAGTGTTTCTTTTTTATCATTATCTTTTGTACGATAATCGATTTCGTATTTTTTGTCGAAAATATTTATTACATAAATTATCTCTGCGTATATTTCGATCAAATTCTTTTTTTGCTTAAGTCAAATTTGCTTAAGCTTTTAGTTCAATATTAGTCTTTATATCGGCGTCGCCAAGGAAGGACTGAGGAGGGTCCTCTCGGACAAAGGAGAACTAGATATTAAAAAGTCTTACACTTTACATTTATACCATTTGGTGTCGCCAAATGGGGCGTCACCAGCTGCGCCTTCAATATATCCCTCCTAGCTCGCCGGCTGGTGACGCTCATAATGACATAATAAATATTAACATAATTAACCAGTTCTTTTAACGGCAGCCACGTCCCGAGAGGCAGTCACTTTTACTGGTATCCCTCATGAGTTGAGCATATAGAATGCACACGTCTTGAATACTAAAGACATCAATAGATTTCCCTGAATCCGCTTCCATAGGCTGATGGATGTGGGAAAGGGAAGCTTTCAGCGTTTCAGCTGCGTCCAGTTCTGAGATAGTATAGTTGCAACGCTGAGAACACATCGTTGCAATGTATTTGAAGGTAGTAGGATGCTTTGTGTTCGACTCCGGAAGCATCGCCGCCATACATATTTCTGCGTAATATGAGCAGTGTTAATCCCTGCCGTATTTTGGTCTGAAAGTTGTGACAAGGGAGACATACTTATACGAAGCGTTGCAACTTAGTCTTCAGGAGTAGCAACGCATCTGTAGCCAACCTCAGGTGAGACATCGATCTTATTTGGAGTGAACTGCTTGCTCGTTGGATATTTTAAGTTTGCTACTAAGTGTCCCCTTCAAACCAGATTACGGTAACATTTAAACTATAAATACAAACAATATTACTTTGTTAGTATTTTTCCACTTCGTGTGGTCATTCTCAAGACATATATCATAATGACGACTATAATGTTACGAGCGATGACTATATACTCTTTCTACTAACTAAAATACAATGTAGCATTTTTCAAATATGGAATTTTCTAATTATCTACAAAATATCAACACTAAATTTAATGTTTTAAACATATCCGTAAATGATTTTTCGTGTTTTACATTGAAAAATGATCCAACGTGATCAAATTTTCCTGACACGTGAACTCAACGAAATCCCTCGTAATTCCACCAGTCTAATTAACATAATGAACGTCATTGGCGCGTGCTAACAGGGCTTGGTAATAAATCCAGGCGGCCTATACGAGAGGTGCCTCCCCACAGGCAAGGGTGTCACCTACCTTTACCCACCTCTCATTCCGCTACTTGAGTTTGTTTCCGACAAGGATCCCGAGAGGAAGCCGTCTAACATTTTTATTTTCCCCGCAGGCGTCTCCAACCTTAATCTTTATTTGATCATCTAAATCAACTAGCTTGTATCTGAAAAAATGTGTGAAGGATGAAGGCTTGTACTTTTTTCCTCACTAAGAAGACATTACCTACATGCGAATTTTCGGAAATTAACACTAAATAAACCAGTTAAAGTACTTCAGAACGGCCGCCACTTGTGCGGATTGTTGTTATATTATATATAAATATTACATACTCTTACTCTTATCAAACCGGAACTTTGTAGAATACATTAAAGATAATAAATTATTCTTCTGCTGATCTTTGAGCCGGATATGAATTCAATTGTCAAAATTTGCTAGGCACAGGATTCACGTACATATATAATACAAAGTTCGCGTAAACATTTTCCTCTAATCGATA
>MOOZ01000176.1:1773167-1784593 GCA_002930495.1 Cecropterus lyciades
GAACGGAGTGGCGGGAGTCGCTTTAGGCATTCCCATTTTTCAGGAAGGTCAGATTAGGTTAGGTTAGGTTCGCATAAGAAGGTTCGCAGGCAGTTACCGCTTCTGTTACATACACAATCGGAAGTACATAACAATAACTCAATCAGTGATCAATTAAAAATAACTCAATCAGTGAAACATATTAATAAAAGCTTATAAATTTCTTTATTTTGTCTAGAAATAAAATAATGATATATTAGAGAACAAAGCGAGTTCCCGTGTGAGCCAAAAGGATTAAAGATTAAAATAATTACGTAGTCTGCACATACGAGATTTTTAACGCGTACGGAAACTAAAATTGGTTTTATATAGTGTAAAGGGACACTTTTCATTATATTTTGGGACATATGTGATTTTAAATGGTTCTTTTTTATACAGGAATCCGCAATATTAATTGCGAATTAAAATTGACAATTTTTAATCTGACTTCAGTTATTACATTCTATATGCATTTGCAAAGAAATAAGTATAGCGTCCCACCGAAACAGGTATTCAGCTGAAACCGAAATCATACTTTCGGCCCGGTTCTCAGTTTTGGCCGAAACCGAAACTTACGTAAACTTATTTTAAAATACCAAATACACTACAAAATAAATATATTAAAGTAAATAGTTTCTCTTGGCAGTCAACTTTAAAAGAAATAACATACAAAAAGACGTACAACAATTGACGAGTATTCTTGTTTCAGCACGGCCGAAAGTTTCGGCCATTTTTGGCCGAAACCAAAACTAAGGCCAAAACTAGATTTCTTAAACTGGCCAAAACGGAAACCATCAGATGACCATCTTAGTGTTCGGGACTTGCAAAGCATCTGTGACTAACTTCAGATAGGACCTCTGTTCGGTATAAATTTGTTTACGGATGTCAAAGAGACAGATGGTGTTTTTTATAGATAATGGAACGAATCCCTTCGTGCGCGAGCCCGACTCGCACTTGGCTGATTTTCTAAACAGCCGGCCGGGAAAACATTCTATGTGCTACATTTTTAAATTGTTTACAATAAACAAATAAACATAATCAGAAATATACCCTAAACGATGAAAAAAAACGGAACACAAACCTGCTATCATAAATTGGCTAAAAGTTAATTATTTTTTTTTATCTTAACTGTTTTAGATAAAGATCTATATTCATTGTATATAAATAACTTCCAGAGCTGATTACAATTACTTTGATACTTTTCTAAAGCGATAACAGTTCGAATAATATGAATTAAACAATCAACTGGCGACGCAAGCCCAGAATGGAGTTTTCGCTTACCTGAGCTTCACCATCTCCATCGCGATATCGTGTAGTCATTATAGCTCGTTTAATTTAGGCACTTACTACAACCTTCAGCTTCGGCCAGAACTTCGGCCCTTTTGGCCCACGCCGAACGTTTTGACGAAGGTGGTTTTTTTGGCCGTAGGTGGCCGAAGACGAAGCATTCCAAATTTCAGAAAAGTGAGTTAAATTGATAAGTGAGTTAAATTCAACTTGCAAGATTTGACCTAAACATATTTACATACAAACATTGTAAGTTAAATAAAAGCTTTTAAAATTGATTTATAAAGTGAATAAAAATTAATTTAGTATCGAAGCTAGACTGGCAAAGTTACCGAAGTTCTAAATGCTTTAACACTTCTGATAGTTGATGTCAACACAAGGTAAGCTTGCTCGGTGTTTGAAATTGCACTCTCTGTAACTTAGTCGAGTGAGCCTTCGCAGAGTAATGCTGGGCATGGACGTTTTATGTTTAAGTACATACGATGAGATAAACTTTCACAATACAATTGGTATAGTAGTGTCCGACCGAAAGTTCGGTATCGGTAAATTTTTATCAGGTTCATAATAAGTTTACATTCTTAAATAAGTACGAAATAGAAAATAGTAATCCTTTGTAGAATATGTTTGGAAGTTTCTGTACGGGATCTTTTATCCGGTTCTGCCAACTGATATTTCTATGAACAGTGCAGCGTTCCTGAATCTCTTTGACGTGAAGCACTATACATCGAGTGCATCTGATTGTTCCATTCATACGGTCAAAGAGTGGATGCTTCTGAACACGGATATACCGAAAATCAGTTATTTCGACGCAAAAATTCATCCTTTTGTTTTATTTTTTTGTATTGTACTTATATATATTGTTGGACATGTTTGATGTCTTTAAGCAATGTTTGTCTATGTATCTTATCCCGACATGGAAAACGTTTTTCATATATTTCTTTGAGACGACCAACCGAGAATGATCACCGTACATGTCTGACACGCAATAGCTTCCAGGTTTAATCCCCAGATTTCAGTTCTGGTCCTGGGTATTTGTGTATTGTCTTTGTGGGTTTGTGTTCACGGCACCCGGGAGAAATTCCTGGTCTGGGCTGTGAGTGTTGAAAGCGTTTGATCGATAACGGTATAAAACAGTTTCATCTTGATTTTATTACTTGATCGCAAATTAACCTGATACTATTATACCTTTAAAAAATGTCTCGTACTAGCACTACAATCGCAGCTATATTACTATAAAGTATAGTGCACGCTTCCTCGTACTTCGTAGCATTGATTTGGTTCACGACGCCTCTGAGTACATGACGTTTATAAATGAATGAATTACACGACAACGCCTATCTTTTTACCCATAAAAGCCTTTTTTAAATCAGGTCAGTCTTGTAGTCTTAACATTACATAAGTAGTATACGTATTTAGGTCTGGTTGAAACTCTCTTTTTTGAACGGTGTTCCTTGTGGATGTTTCTTATGCCCGTCGTTCAAAATCTGGAGGAGGCGTGGAGCGTACTCTACCACTGGTACATATGCTAATCTATGCTCTTAAAGGGAGGTACCGTATATAGATCAGATTTCTTAACGTAACTTATTTGTTATGTAATAAAATTTATTATATTATTAAAATTACGTTTTCCTATGCTCACTCAATTATTTTTCTATATGCCCACTTCACGTATCTCGCGTGGGCGGATGTCTATCTCGACCTACTAGATACGAGCACTTGCAATATATCAAGATTACAGCAATAGATTTACTGCATGTAACCTATATAAGGTGAATACGCCCATTCTTCACTCAGTGTAAAGTATACAATCTCCATTCTCAACGTGGATTAAAGTGTACGTCTTAGCATTTTGTTAAGAGTAAGTGACCTAGATATCTGTTTTCTACCTGTATGAATCCACTATTCAATATCGGCCTCTCCCAATTCGCACCACTGAGTCCGATCTTCATCCTCGACACATCCACTTGCAACGCTGATCTATATAATATGTCAGTCGTTCATGTGTGTTCGCATTTAGTCCATACTAGCTGTTCACTCGCAGATACGCTCGTTGGTTACGACTCATCCTACCTAAAACTTAGCGGTTTAAATATATGCAGTTATTGGTTAAATAATTGTTTTAAGTAGTTTCGAAATGAACGAAAACTAAAAAAAGATACACAAAGTTTATTTGGCCAGTATGGTTTTGGAAACTTATATAAAATTTTATATATGCACTTATATTTATTCGAAATACATAGTATGTAAACATATTTTTACTACTTACAATGTTACTTCATGTTTAAAACTGGCTCTTGTTTGACCCAGATACATTTTAGCCGAGATTTTACGTGCTTCGTTCGCTAGGAACGTCCTTATTAAATTGACCCAATAACAAAATTTTCATAACTGTAGTATAAAAGTTTTCTCTGACAAATGAGACTTATTAGTTCCAACGTCCCCTTCTGCGTAGTACTTAGAAGGTTCCGTGCTATAGGATCGTGGCAGTTGGTGCTATACCTTTTACGTCTCATTCCTTGGCAAATGTTTACTTCGTAGTTTAGGCCCGAAGCGTGCTCAGTCTGTTCAAATGTGGGTTGCTAAATATATGTTATGAGTGCTTAGTCTTTACGCACACGTTGCACATGCGAAATGGAAAAATTCATACGATTGGTTCGGAATTCCGTATGACATTTGAGTTTCGATCATTCAACCTTACCAACTTACGGTTAAGTTTCGAAACGAACTTCAGATTTGTTTCGTTCGAAAAATAACCGAACGTATGCGCTTTGCCAAAGAACATGCATAAAGGGGTTTATTCAGGTTTTGATTTTGGAAAGAAATTCTGGAAACCGTATATGCGCCCAGACTAAATCTCTATGATTCGACGTTACATGTAACACAATTAATTATTGACTGGTTTAGTTTTTCTTCTTAATTTACAACTTATTTGTGTTTTTACATTATTTACCATAATTACATTCGTGGCTCCATGAAGACAATCCCAGATGCATCAAAGTGCTACGAGTACATTAAATATCGGAATACGGATCGCTTTTAGGTGTTGTTGTTATGTTAGGCATTAACTTAGCCTCCAGCCAACTTAGTCCTCAGAGGTAGCAACACATCTGGGGCTTTTTCCACGTAAACCTGATCTTATCTGGGGTTGATAATAGATGCCCATGGGCGGCAATGGCCATCTACTATCAGATCAGTGCAGTCCGCAGGCTTGTTTGCAACAACTTTACTTTATGATTATAAAAAAAAACATACTTTAAAAAGGAGGTTATGCTCGTGTTTGTAAAGATTTATGTTGTCAACTTAATATGCATATTAGCAATTTTTCTCGAGACTTCCCAACTCGCTAACTGAAAGAGAGTATAAGATAGCTATAAGATGTTACTAAGACGAAGTTACTAACAAGATGAGTATATCTTAACTTTTTCCTATTGATAAAGGTAACAGTTTGCGAAGATAGAAAAATCTACGCAAATATACATTATTACTAACTTTCTTGACATGGGGCACTCTCAGGTAAGGAGTGTTTCTCCAAGTATTTCACTTTACTAGTGAAGTAAAATAATCAAAAGTCTTTCCCATGCTGGGAAATACAAATTGGTCTTTGATTATTTTTTGATGTGCATAATTTATTTTATATACAATAGTTCACTTCGGGTAGTAACTTGTATCTCAAATACAGAAAATGTAAAGAAACTAATAATGTCATGAATTTAGCGACTTTTTAGTACAGGTAGCGATACAAAAGTTTTTAATTGTTTTTAATAATATGAAATCGGGATATATCTAAGCTAGTTTTAAAATATTTTGTTGCAATGAAACAAGTACGATACGAACGCGAACATACATCCCTAGTGTATTACAATTGAATCCTGTGCACGATCGGCGTCCGAGATTACCTTTCACCCTGAAATTTGAAGCCTTGAAAACCTATAACTAACATGATACCACAACAGATGGTTGCATATACACCGGGCATTACTTGCATCTATACTTGCTCTATTAATGTATGTATACATGGATAGTACATTTGTTAATAAAATAGACTCGTGCTTCGCCACGGGTCATAAAAATAGTCGCTATCTTTAAATTGTGCAAAATATTGAATTCATTAGCCATAACTTGACCAGTTAAATAACTTACATACATGTTAAATTTAATGTTAATCGTACCAGTGATTCTTGCGCGATTGAGTAACAAACAGACAGACACACACTCAGAATTTTTTTTTTGGTCTTATAGAATAGATTGATTTAATTTTTGATGTCTTTCAAAAATGAAGATGTCGGTAAAGTGAAGCCATTTTAGTATTCTTTGTTTATCAAATTTCTGCGTACCATATAAAAACTAATTTAAACCGATATATGTATTCAGCAGACTATAACAGAGAACCGATTCCAGCTTCGATTATTTGCCGCGAGTAACATTGAAACACGTTGTTTTTCGAATAAATCCGATTTAAAACTGTCCATTGTTTCATGTTTCCAACTGTTTGCAGAAATAATACTTTGATTGTGTTTCCGCGCGTTGTTCCTTAATAAATTCTGGTATTGAATGAATTGAATGAAACATTTTTGAAGGGAGATACACCTGTCACACGCACCCGCTGTATGTTTTAAATATAGTACTTCAGTACGTAGTTTATAATTGTAATATCTATGTTGCCTAGTTGTTTCAAATACATCATTGGTTCTTACAGTGACAGTTAGAAGAATATTTTAGAGTTATACGAAACTCTAAAATATTTACTTCTGAGTATGTTATGTTATTTAACGCAAATATAACTTTTCATCAGGAATGTAATATTGCCAAGTGCGAGTCGGACTTGCAGGCGAGGGTTCTGTAGCCATATCATTAATAAAGTTATATTATAATAAATAAAGTTGAACAGTTTTCCAACTACCAACATAAGTTTGTTTTTCATAGTGTTTGTGTAAATTACAAAGTTATGGTATTCGGTTTTTGAAAAAGTTCTATTTATCAAAAACTGTAAACCGTATCTTATTCGAACCAATTATTGTTGAAAGTTTTCCTTCACATTTACAACATATGTTTTATCCACATTTTTCACTCTCTTAGTTTAAAAGTTACAGTTACAGACACATTTTACCGTTATGTTTTTCTCTCAAACAATCGACTTTGAGAAAAAAATGGTTTTAGAAATCTCAATGTCATTTTTAAGACCTTTCTATAGTCACCCCATATGTATAGGTAAGATGATTTTTTTCGGGTTTCAGTTCTATGAATGGGGAGCCCCCCCCCCCCTAAATTTAATATATTTTTTATTTTTGTACATAATTCGGATAGCGGTTTACAGAATACATTTACCTACAAAGTTTCAACTCTGTAGTCTTAATAGTTTCCGAATAAAGTGGTTGTGACATACGGATAGACAGACGGACAGACAGACATGAAGAATCTATAAGGATTCCGATTTTTGCCATACGGAACCATAAAAGTAGATAACCCTTTTTATAAAATAAATTATTACATCTCTATAGGAATGAATTATTACTGTGACCTGGTACTGCACATTTCGCATAGATACTTTCCGAAGCTAAAGATAATTAATATTGATCTGGGGTCTAATTTGACTCAGTCAGTTCCCGATTAATGGTTATTTAATTATAAATGTATGTTTTATTTTTGAACACAGATCTAATTTTTTTGTATATTCAATATAATAACGATGGTAATACTTATAGCCGGCTGTAATAAAATGATCGTTATTATATTGCTGTGTACAATCTAATCGTGATAAATTTTCCGTCGGACTACTGTTACTACTTTACTTTACCTTCGAAATCTTACTCAAGACGATCAATATCAACACATTATTGTTCAACTCCTGGGTTATTTACAGCATAAGAAGGGCTTGTCTGATAGTCCCCGACGTTAATATTGTTCAGATTTCTTAACTCCGCATATCTAGGAGATATTTTTTTTCAACTCAAATAGGATAGTTTCTTACGATCTTTTCTCTTTTATTTAAATCATATTATTACAATTCAATTTAATTTCGCGTATAACACCGAATTATTAATATCAGATGCGCGTGCATGTTTGGTACTATAAACCTGGGCTGGAACAGTTGAATCGTACTGAGTAGAATGCACTATATTTTCTATAGTAATTGGAGATATTGAATCATAAAGGATACATTAAGGACACGGACATGGCCCCTTTATTGACTAAAGTGATTTTATTCAATCATAAAATCAGTTACTCTTTTAAATTCATACATCATCCTATCCATCGGGTTGAATGATATTAAGAAGGGATATAGGGTTAGGACAGTGTTTTCTCAATGATTTTAATTATATTCTATAGTATAAGAGATCGATATAATTTGTTGAAACTTTGACAACATTTTATACATATATTTAAGTATGTATAATATTCTAAAAAGTATTTCCTTGAAAAACCCCGAAGTTATTAACTACCCAATTTGCAAGTCATCGACTCATCCTCATCTCCCATTCTCACTCATCCGACTCGGCAGTTTGCATACATACAACCTGAGGTTCACAATTTTCATCTAAAATCATACAGCGTTAAAATATATTTTCATTACGTGTCTATCTTCTATATGAACCTAAATTTTAAGAAAAGAGTACTTATAAATATTTTTTTACAAGGATAAAATCGAAAAAATCATGATCTTTATCATTTTTTATAACTTCTTTTCCATAAAAATATTTTTAACTAATGATATTACTCCGAATTAAGGTCAATTCATACAACATACATATAGCGCAATACCATGTATAAAGAAAGTACCTGCCAATTTCAAAAACGATTGTTTAAAAACTTTTTAACCTAGAGTAAACGCAAGTGCAAAGAACGTCGTTTTGAGAAAAATGCGATTGAAAAAAAAAGAACTAGTAAAACAAAGCAAAGGCAGTAATATTTTTTTAATTACTCACACGTTAATCTACTATCCCAGCACCATTGAGCAATCTTTCTTTTTGAAATTTCATATTTTAAATTCATAGCTCTCCTTTTCGAGCTTCTTTTATCTCCAGCGCTGCGTCGATTTTGTCGCCTTACCCGTTGTTCGTCCATTTGATTACTCCGGTATTCAGCTCATTTGCCTTTTACGCGATCTACTAGTGTGAGAAATACTTATAATACGTTTTTAAATTAATATTTAAATATAATCTGTTCAGGGTCTCGTGTAAAAATATTTAAAATAACATCTGCTTATATTACATAAATCTACACCTTTCAAGTATTATTTTCTTCCAAATACTTATTAGGTAGTAAATAGATGTGTACCCGAATGATCGCTCGGTTTTACATGCCCTCTCTCACTTTAATAGCTTATAACAAGAGAACGAGTCGGAATTTTAAATTTAAAATTTTATAGAGAGAATATTATTCAGTAATAAGACTAACCATTTATGAATTAATAAAAAAAAAAAGATTTTTTGAACCATCTCACCCTATTTCCCCCGTTAAGCTCCTAACATTGTATATGCCTTGATAAAATTATTGTGATGTATTCATTCAAACATATTAGCTATCGTAGTTCTATACAATTTCGAAGCAAGCACTTATGAATATATGCATCTGGCATTCCGGGATCACATCTGAGATACCTATTTCCCTATTTTAGGAAATCAACCCCATAGTTAGTACCTGTACTTCACATCGAAAAGCATCAAGTATGTGCTCATCACGTATAAAATCATGGAACATTACAAGGAATAAAAACAAATACATACGAGTACACTCGTACGTACTTCGATTTTTATTTCGTAAAAGCAGGAATGGTAGGCGAAATATCGTGTAGCTTTGTTGGTTTCGCCCTGGGGAATCGTATGTGCAATTTTTTTATTCATATTTTGCTGCATTGACGATTTTACAACTGGATTTTCATAGCCCGAACAATTGATTTTTAAATTCCACTTTTCTTATCGATAAGACTCGCAAAACAACTTTCACAGTGTTCCCTTTATCTAAATTTATCATGCAATATTAAAACAAATATAAAACCTGAAGTTGGTTGTTTTTTTTTATTTCTATTGGCCTAAATTTTTGTTTCTAAAAAGTGATGAACATGATAACATTTATTTTATAAGAATAATGTTCACACCGAAACAAAATAACGATTTTAATTTATTATATATACGGCAGTGACCATGTCGCCCGCAGGGCTCTCCGGAAACGTGACATTACTATAAATATTTTATTTTCTTTTTGTCGGGCTGACGTTGTACGTAATGTACATACATTCTTTTACTCCTGAAATCGTAAAATCAATGTAATATTCAATTTTAGTCCTGCGCCTCATTATAATTATGCAGTTACCGCGTTGGATTCACATTTTGTATTCAAAGCTATGTTGCGCTGTACAATAGGAACTACTTGTATTTATAATGAGACTCTTGTAGCATGGCCCGTAAAAGGACATTGCCACCCGATGTCATTACCCACTTACTATTACGATAAGTTTAATAATAACGTTATTTGTAAGAATAAAGTTGCACAAGATTTACTTATACTACATAGCTAATAAAGCTAATACATAATTTAGCATTTAATTTAATAGAATTTAACATAGCTAATAAATAATTTTAGCACTAATAAATAATTTTGAATAATCATCCTCAGAAATTCTAAACGAGGATCCAAATCTATTCCCGAAGCGTTAAGCAGCAACATGCATATATTACAAAAAATATTATCATGATACGATAATAGATATTTGTGCGACCATCAATCATTATCATCTTTGATATTAACATCTCTGGTTAAACTGTAACGTTACCTAAGTTGGATACCTGAAATCTCAGGCATCTTGTTACCGCGATAGAAACAATATTTTAGTAATGTATTTACTGAACAACTATAACTAGTTATATCTTGAGTGGTTTGTTATTACAAAAACATCGGATGCATTTTATCTAACTGAAGCAATGTTGCAATGAATTCGTATTTGGAACGCTCAGTTGCCAAGACGCATTAAGAAATCGATTCAATTCAATTAAATGATAAAAATTACTGGTATGTGCACAGTTTGCCAAGGTCTGATTGACTTTGACTTGCGTATTGTAAAATTATTCCATAACTATGGTTCAGTTACTTGCAGAATCTGAGACAATAGTTGCGGAGAAAATTCGCTAATTATTTTTACCCGGGAACTTGCTCTAGTTTGAATGGATCAATAATTGATATTTACAATTGCTGCTAATTTCGTGGCCGAAGGCCAGATATTTACAACAGTTGTAGGCTGAACTTATTATTACTATAGGCAACTTATTGGAATTCATTCCTACAATTATAAAATTAATGTTTGCTTTAAATTATTCTATTTTATACTTGCAATTTTAATATTCATTTTCAATAGGATAAATCTACATAAAAATAGAAATGCGTCTGAATAGTTGTGAAATGATTTTATTGCGGTGGTGCAGTGTTCATGTTGCATGAAAGGCATCTGAAGGTATTATCTTGTAATTTATATTTATTTCATTTTTTATTTGAACAGTACATTGATTTTAGTCGTTATATTTATAGGATCGTGTCGTGATGTGATATCTTAAAACATAAAATATTTTACAAGCTTTTAAATGCATTTTTTTTTCGGTTTTAGAGGTTTACTGCATTGATTGATATTTTAACTCTATTTTTAACTTAGTTTTATTAGTGAGTCTGGGGAGTTTGTTAAATTTCTAATTTTAGTTTCATTAGTTAAACTATAATTGGGTGTCGATTGAACACCGTGCATTTTGTTTAAATTGTTTTCTACTTTTAGCCCATCGTAAGTAAATGGTATATTAAAATTTTGATGTTGTAGGAGTACTTACCGTACATTTAAGCCGTAATTATATGGAAGCTTAAAGTTTAAAAGGAGTTGTTACAATTTAGGTTTATACTGTTTTTAAAAGTTTTTCATTTCTTGCACAAAGGAAACAGGATGTAGTAGGAGAATTATGTAGGTTTATATACATTTGAGATTTGGTTTACGTCTATGTTTATGGTTACGATTATGTTGAAGCTTACAATATCTAAATTCATACCTGTTTATTTGATTATATTTATAAGCATTTGTCCGTGACCTACGCGTCTGCGTAGAAGTCGAAGTGAACACGAAGCACATGAGAGTGACATAATGGTAC
>MOOZ01000176.1:1835567-1880215 GCA_002930495.1 Cecropterus lyciades
GGGTTCTTTCTTATGCCATTGCAACGACTCTTGCTTCGACTCGGGTTCATTATGGTGAACCTAAGCTTCATCGCCAGTTACAATTCGGGCCATAACTTCCTCGACTGGTTTTCACAGCGGTCCAAAACTTGCGACAACTTTCAACGTTCTTGCGTTTTTGATGCGCAGCAAGCATTATCGAAACCTATTTTGCAAAGTTTTTAGTCATGAGAAGGTGTTGATGTAGAATGAAGAATGTTCAAAATTGTTGTTTCTCATACTACAACTAATGCATAATAAACTGATTTTTCTTTAGCTGGACTGGCGTTGTAGTCTCAATCGCCGTCCAGGTCGGAGGTCGTCTTCAATGACCTCCCCCTCCTTATTTGAAAAGGGCGTGCCATTTACCTATAAATCATGGTTTGCTTTCGAGCAGAGTCCCCATAAACAGGTGATATCTCTTGAAAACTGGTTTAAGGTATCTTTTCTTGTTTTGTGACGAACTTAATGACGGCGCGATATTCAATTTTCTCCATTGTGGATAATCCTCCGATTGACTTGTTAACTCGTTGAAAACTCAAAAGCTAATGAACCGATTAGGCTGAAACTCGCTGATATACTCAATTAGCGGCTACATGGATGAGTAAATTCACCCTCGCCAACACCTCTTATTCGATGCTATTAACATGTTACCTATTCTTCTAACGTTACCGCTGTAGCAGTATGCATTAACCCTTACCCACTTGCGTACTGCCGTGTTATTGTGAAACCAATTCTCTATTTACGATTTGTCGGCTGAGATAAATTGCAATTTAAGCACGGTCAAAGTATGAACAGATCGTTTTGTTTTTAACTGTTTTCGATAATATTTTCTTTGCGGGTAAGTAGAGTAAATAGTGTCGTGTAAAATATATAGGTAAAGATTTATCTTAAATGTACAGCGCCATGTCTCAAGTCGAATTTCTAAGACAGTTATAAAACCACCATTTTGCATTAAAGCTATTATGCAGGTATAATATGGTCCATAAGAAATTAAAAGTCTACAATATAACTCTCGTAGGCCCCTTCCTAAAATTTAATGTCTATTCTAGAACCATAGATATTTTGACACTCCGCTTGACAAAATGCAATAATTAAGTATCCTAGACGAGATGACGGCGTTGAGCCCTAAATTCCAGGGCATTCAAGGAAAATGATGGAGAGAAAACAGTCTTTTCTATTGTGTGCGTGCATCAAGGCCATAGGTCATAGGGTATTCTGTTCATAACAAGTCGAAACGGGCCAAACATCAGAAATTGAAACCCAATCAGCAAGGAAGAGTAAAAACAAATGCTATATGAAGAATGAGGAATATTAATAATTTCTAGGTGTGAGAGTAGTAAACATACATATCGTTAATGTTCACACTTACAAAAACTAAAAGCACGAACGCTGCTGCTATAAACAAATGCAGTGGTTCTATTATTACCAAATAAAACTCTTAAATATTATTTACTTTAAAACCTCCATGCCGAGAAGTAAGCAATACATACCCTGTTAATAGAGAGAAAACCTTCCAGATCCTTATCGTAACTGGAGCAAAACTTCAACATTTTTATCTGTTAAATTGATTCTGCGATCTCCGAGAAGCCCTTCGGGCGATACCCCCTGGGAGTTAGTGGAAAAGAAACAATGTTTTCAGTCAGGTCAAGGGTGAAGCCTTCAGCATTCAGTGATTTTTATCCAAAACTAAAATGTAACTCTGTAGAAAAATAAAATGTAGGTAATGAATGTGAAATGAGTTCTGACTCACTTGACTAATTCTGAAGCGGAGCCGTACTGGAAGTTTCCAGATTTTCGAGAGATACTAGGTGTACAATAATAATTTTTATAAGCATTTGAAAAGCAGTAAGATTTAAATAACAAGAATATACACCGAATATCTCTTTTTTAAAACCTTAAATATTGTAATAACAGGTGTACCTATAATGCACTGAAATTGTAATTCCACTGCAGAATTAAAGTTAAAAATAAATTAAAAATAAAGTAAAGCGTGTAAAATGAACAATATATTATTTTATGTGCTATTCTTGTGTTGTATTTATATAAAAAAAAACATGGGATATCCATTTGTAAGATGATTAAATTTGACCGACTTAATAATGGAGTGCTTATATAGTATAGAGTATATTTTTTTACTCTAATGTTTGATTTGATTTGGTACATGTTTTAGAATAGATCTTATAAAAATGGCAAATAATATTAAATAAAAAAGCGTAAACGTTATGATTACGATTATGACTAACGACTTCCTATAAATTTAAATCAGGAAATAGACGATGTAGGGTCAGTCAATCAATTGGTCAGTGATGATCCGAATGCTGGTACATAATTCGGTCAACGAGCTATTCGATTAGCCTTGCTATTCAGCTAGGTAATGTTGCCATCGTTCTGGGAAATCATCCTAGGGAGAGCAATTTGTATGCCGCTTTTTATATTTAATTTGCACACTGTTTCTTTTTACAATTAAGTTGTATTTTTATATAAAATAATTGTTGAAATAGTTTGTAGCTTTCAAACTTTCCAAATTCATGACATAAAAAACTTACAAATCGTTCAATTATACACGCCAGCCGTTGCTTGTAAAACTTTCGTTCAATAAATTTGCTTAAGCATAGGTACGTACTTTTGTATTGACCAAAATCTCTTAGTTTTGTAATGAGAACCATGTACTTATAATATTTACTATATATGTAATGTGTTCTTACAAAATCTATACCTACAGTAATTCATATTCACACCACGTGGCACAGACGCTCCTTGTATAAACTTATCTTGATCCATTGTAAGGTGACTGAACTCTGGTGACGTGATCCCAAAGGAGACAAGATCGCAAATCTACTGTGGTGGCATGGTGATAGTTTTTATTATTCTTTACTTACTATATATAACATTATTTTCTCTTTTTTGATGATTTTAATTATGAAATTATATATAAGTTATTATTTTATATGTATACGTAAAGTATATACTTTTGTCGGGAATGGATTGGATAGTCGGGATAAGTTTTTGACAATAGTTGGAGGTTATTATTATAATGTTTTAAATATGTTTTTATTCCAATTGTGTTCAATTTTAGCAACATGCACATGCAACAACAACATGCAAATGGATCATGTATTGTAATGATAATGTATCTAACACGATTCCTGTAATAAATTTAAATAAATGTTCTACTTTCTCTAGGGCCTGCATTACACTGCTAAAGTGACATATAATACCTTATCACAACTATCTTAATCTTGTAAAGAATAGTTAACTGAGTATATTGTAACTGTTAACATGATCACAATGGACCGGGTCCAGTGTCCACTCGACGCAAGGGGGTCGGGCGCAGACGCCTGGCACACGACCGACGTCTGCCCCCGTAACCAACATCCGGGTGCTAGACACGGGGGTCTGGCTCCCGGCTCATGATGTTGCGGCGGATGACGTGCATACTGAAGCACGTCATATGTTTGTGTGCGGGGATGGGCCAGCAGGACGTCCCCTTTAGACGAGCCTGACTACGCGGACGCCGCCGGCTGGGTCTACAGAAGGAGTTTTTCGTTCCTGTGTCCCAGCCACTCAAGGTGGCAGAAGGCACACCGTGGGGTTTTAGCCGGTAAGAGTCCGGCATAACCATCTGCGTCTGCGTGGCGCAGTGGTATACATGATGGATTTCCCCACGTTAAAAAAAAAAAAAAACCGGGTCCAGCGATATTATGCCGTTGGGTCTTATAAGCGATTATCCCATTATTTAGAGCGCCATTATGGTTATAACGTCTTTAGATAACACGTGATCTGTATTTTGTACTAAAATGATATTTCGAAGTATCTGACCTTATGACTCTCTGAACATTTGTTACTATTAACAATTTTGGGCGCCAACTTGAAATTTAAAAAGATTTTAGGTTTAGGCTCTAAATTGCGGGAAGAAAACTGTTATTCCACAAATAGATAAAATACTGTCATGGAATATCAATAGTTACCTGGCCAAGTTACTGTTCAAACTTGCATATAATAATATTGGTATCAAGGTAACGACGTTACATTTAATTCAGTATTTTGCAAATGTAAAAAAATAACTTGCATTATTCCTAATTCTGTTAATATTTTTATAGATATTTACTATAAATATTCTGATTATAATTTACATGGAATAATAGACATGTTTAATAACGCTTGAATTTATAAAAACAAAACCATAACCTTGATAACCATAATAAACCATAACTTAAAGGCAGTAGGACCAGGCGTCTAAGGATAACTCCTTACGCCGCAACTATTTATAGCGTGATGAAGCAGTTCTTGAGCTTCGGAAGGGTGTATGGAGGCGCCCATCTCAATCCTCACGAGTGCCAATGCATTATGATTAGGTTAAAATAAAACCGGCTCACTTATATATGAGGCGACCATCCTAGTCCTCAAGAGTCTGTGAGAGCAACGCATCTGTGATCGACTTCAGGTAGAACCCCTGTTTTAAATGAAGTTGCTTACAGATGTTCATGGGCAGTAATAGCCGCTTACCGTTTGGTGGACATTTCAATCAGCTAACAAAAAAATATATATATTTTCCTTAGTTTTTTAACAGGCCCTAGATCCATGTGTTACTAAGAATAAGTCAATGTATCTAAAACATGAAACTCACGCAAGTGATCGTCTGTCGCGTCACAAAATAGCCGATGTGAAATCCTCGTGAAGTGCCACCTCTAACACTCATACGTCGAAGCGTGAGCAGTTCATTCACACATGCATTAGGTAAGAGATAAGTTGTGCACGTACGAATGAGGTACGTCACTTCGAAATTTGTCCTTGGTGTCCAAATCTACCTCTAATATTATAAAACATAGTTTATTTTTAACTGATGCTCGTACGGCATTTCATGAACTTTATGTTTTCAAGGAACAAAACCAAACTCTAGATTGAATGGATAAAATTTCATAATGTAAAATTAATTACATCTTTACGTTTGTCTAGTGCTAATTCGTGGCTCACAACAAGTTTCGCAAGCACTATAGATTACGCAACTAGAAGTCACAGCGTAAATATAAATGGTGTGCTAATGTACAATAAAAAGATACTTTCACTGTTGTATTTGATGGTCGTTGCCAAGTATGGCTGATACTACCTTGATATGGCGTGGTATAGTATCCGTCGAGGGTTTGTAAACGATTAGTTACGAACAAATCTGTAGACTTCTGATGTTGACTCACTTTAACACGCCCTATATTTCACAATTTAGGGTGCGTTAAAGGATTAAGTTGCAACGTCCAACACCAAACATATTCTATAGCCATTTTGATAAATTCCTTCTGTAAATAAATCAAATGATTATGAGACCGCTCCGTATGGTGACCACTCCGCCAGGTGGATCATCTTTAATATTTTTATCTTATAACTGATTTAATGTTATTACTCGACTTGAGAATCGTAATAAGAGTTGCACCATTAAAACGGTATCAACATCGTACGTCCTCGCATCGTAAACGACATGACTAAAATTGAGTAGAGAGTTCCTTACTTTGTTAATGTCATTTTTCTAATAATGTTTTCTCGACATGCATGGATAGAACGTATTTGTGCAAAATGCTTCAGCCCTTATTCCTGGCTCTAACGCATTTACCGTACGTGTCTGTCTAAGTTTGAACACAGAAACGGGACGAAAACAGGAATACTGAATAAGTAAATAGAGTCACGACTTGACAGCGGCAGGACGGATTTAGCATTTTGGGATTTCCTAAATTGAAATCATTAAATAATAAGACCATTTTATTAATAAAAATATGTGTATGTATATTTTGTAATATTTGACATTTGCTCAGATTTCAAAAATTATGTTCGGACTGAAATCATCGCATAAACATCATCAACTTTTTGGACTCTGCCCATGTGTGTTACAACATTCGGCTCTCCTTTGTGTATATCCCGGAACTAGTGGCATTCCTTATATGTATATCCCATCACATAAAACGGTAATATTGGCCAATTAAAACATTTCAACACACATAGTAACCTTAATTTTTTTACAGTAAGGATTATCAAATTTTTATCTGTTAGAAGATGGGACGATAAGACCGATCAGAAATATGTACATGAGATATGACCCACATTCAGGATTTGTTTTTGACCGTTATCTCCGTACATCTCATCGCACTTGCATCATCACGTTATCGAGATTCCTTAAAACTGGCGGAGATTAAAAATGTTAATGAGTACACAGTACGAAAATTAACTTTAGTAGTATTACATATTAATATTATATATATATGTATATATGTGTGTATATACATTATATATATATATATATTTTGTAGAATTGATTTAAGAAATGAGTACATGCAGATTACCAGCTGGTAAGTGGTCATTGCCGTCTATGGGTATCTTTAGTCAAAATAAGATTAATTAAATAAGATTGTAGATCCATCTTAGGGCAGCCGCAGAGTTGTGGTTACCGCTGGAAAAAAGTTGAATGCCTTGTATATGTATCTACGTACAAATGTATATTTTTGAAACCAGTATATTTTTACATAATTTATAAAATACAAAAAGGCGTTTAAGTGGCCGCTACTGCCCATGGATATTTGTAATAAACCCCCAGATTAGAGTCTTACTTGACGTTGGCCACATATTTTTCTCTGATTTCTCCGACAAATATTTAAACCAGAACACAGCAGTGATTAACATTTCGGTTATTAGGCAGAAAAAGTAGTAGCGGTGGTACCTCCAGATTCGAACTAAAAAAGGTTCTACCACCTTCAGACTTACGGCATTCGGTAGTTTTACACGCCTATTATTAGGCAGAAATAGGCGTTACAGTGGCTCCGTCTTAGTTCCAAAAACAGTTAGTATATTTTAGAATTCTATTTTCACGATAAACTACAAAGTATTTAATTTGAGAGCACTATTATATTACCTAAACCTAAACTTGGCGAAGCTGTTGGCGGAAATTGGATATAGCAGGAAACCTTGTCCGGAAGCTATCCTTGCTCAAGGCCTTATATACAGTTTAAGCGGAAACGTAATTTTTTTATTTGTTATATTTTTCAACAAGAAATAATTGTTCATTGAAAATCTTTGAGCGATATTCATTAATACATATGCTTAAGTTAGGAAAAAATGTACAAGTACATTTCATTCGTCAAAATAATTCTCAAAACGGCGGAGCTCCAGCTATATTCCAGTAGCACCTTTCTTGAATCAGTGAGTTGCATCAGCTGCGGTCATGTCGCGGCGGAGGGGTACCACTTAACTAATTCAGACCTTTTATTCGATTGACTATCTGCCAAAGCCTGTGAACGTGACGATTATGCAGTCTCCCTATTTTATTTTAGCTTGATGGGTATCTAGTCTCTAAACTTAGCAGTAATTTTAAAAATTAAATGTTCCATCCATCCATCCATCAGCCTTTTGAGATCCACTGCTGGACATAGGCCTCCCCTAATCGGCGCCACTCCAACCGATCCTGTGCCTTCTGAATCCAACGGTTCCCCGCTGTCTTCTTCAGGTCATCGGTCCACCTGGTCGGGGCGCGACCCGTGCTCCTTTTGCCTAAACGTGGTCGCCACTCGAGGACCTTTCTTCCCCATCGATCATCGGTCCTTCTAGCGATGTGGCCGGCCCATTGCCACTTCAGTTGTAAATGTTATATTTCGATAGTTAAAATAATGGTGTAACTCGTTCGAATTTAATGGCTCATCAATATATACTATTTTTGACTTTTTAAACGTTTGCTCGCTTATATTTGTAGCGTTGGGGGATTTCTTAATTTTTAATTTTACTATATTTTATTTTAATATTTTGGTATTGTTTGTAAGTTTTTTTATAGTATACATGACATTAAATACGAGTTGATGTGATGTATATGATGAGATGATATCTGATTGTAATCTAGACGTCATTCCCTTTTATTTGATACCCCAGTTACCCAATATTTGACAACATTCAATTTTTCGTTCGTATTTTAACCCCCTAAATCTAGTAAATGGCTTAACCGATTTTGATAAAACATGTTTAAGAACCTGCACTCGGAAACCTTCTGTATAACAAAAAAAAACTCACGCTAATTCACCTGTTTAGGAGCTACGTTTCCACAGACAGACAGACATAGCCGTCAAACTTATAACACCCCTCTTTTACGCCTGGGGTTAAAAATACTAGTCTGCTAGTAGAAATTTAATGTACGTTAGAACTTTTATAATGTTTCTCTATTTTAACGTATAAAACATGTTTTGAAATGGCTACATTCGATAATGGTGTCAGTATAACCTAAAAGACATAATTAATTCGAAGACGTTTATCAATCATTTTCTTGGAATCGCGCTAAGTGCGGATTTTGGCATGTAATCCCAAAGACTGCCAAACTAGGTTGTGCATATAAAAATCTCGGTCAAATCCGCAGGATATAGATAAAATAGAAATGACGCGACATTGGCAATATACTTTACACAATATTATAGATCATTTGAAAAAAAAACATGCTACATTGATAACGGGAAAAAATACATTTTAATAACTAGGTTTTCCTACTTGTTTATAAGAAAATTTAAAAAAAATACACCAGTTGGAAATAAGCATAGTTTCAAGTTTTTACGTGCTTATTTAAAAAAGAAAGAAACACAAAGTGTTTTTAGAATTACAAGGAAATTAATGACGAATTTTTTTCTTATAAATCCTCGATAACAACATATATAATTTGCAGAATGGAAACATCGAAATCTGATGCGAGGATAGTTAGCAAGTTTTATTTAACATCAATTCTATTACAGGGCCACATCGACAACGATACCCTGGACATGACGCTGAAAGAGCATCGTCATCTGGTACTGCAAATCGCACTCAAGTGCGCAGACATCTCCAACCCATGTCGGCCCTGGGACATCAGCAGGAAGTGGAGCCTGAAAGTGTGTGAGGAGTTCTTCCGTCAGGGCGACTACGAACGCAAGCTTAAGCTACCCGTCACTGCCCTGTGCGATCGCCATACCACCTCCATTCCGAAAATACAAACAGGTAATTGCAAAAAAAATATCTATAGTGGTCACGTGCATAAATATGCACCTACTTAGTTTTGGACAGCTTTTAAGTTTGACAATATTTTTTATTTCTAATGCTTATATAACATCGTCGATGTTCTTTAAACAGGATTCTTCAAGTTCGTGGTGACACCTCTCATACAAGAGTGGCATCGATTCCTACAAAATGATTTGTCTAAACAAATGATGCGTAATCTCCTATACAACCAAAACAAATGGGAAACGTTAATGGCCGAGGAACTCGCTGAGGAGACAAAGACCGAGGTTTCCGAAGCTGATATAATTGAAGATGAAGACGACGAAGAAGAAGACGAAACTGGCTCTATGTCAGATAGTGCTGAGAGGCTTCTGCCTTTACGCCGACGCTCTCTAACCACGAAGAAGCGAAGTGGAATGAGAAGGCAAATCCGACGATTTTCAGTACCATTGAACGTTTTCCAAGATTCATGTTTAAAGAATCGAGACAATGCTCGTGTAACATCCAAATTAGATGAACCGTCGTGTAGCAAGACTTTGCCAAGTCCCGTGGGCAGTGAACGTTCCCTGCACTCGCAGCTAAGCATCAATGGTCACTGTGAGCCCGGACAATCCACTGATGCTGAGAAAGCGCTTTGCCCTGAGAAACTGCTGCCGGATTCCTCAATCGCCTCTATTACGACTTCAGCACAGGCTTCACGCCTCCAGGCCTTGAAATTGGTCCGTCAGCAAACATTCCCACCGTTAGAGTCTACGTCTCGTGGTCCTCCGCTCACTCGTTCTCTATTTACAAGCAACGAGGATGCTATGTTTCAAACACACGAAAACAAGACTCTGAATCAAATGGTGATGGAAGCCAATACTATCGAAGAGAAGATCAACAACGTGTTGAAGAATACCAAAACGAAAAAGACTGATAAAGGTACCGTTTCAAGGGAAAGTAGTCTAGAAAAGGATATAATTAAACTGAGCTGGGGTACTTCGAGCCGTACAGGCAGACGGGAATCGGCGCCGATCGGCAGCCAACTGCGCGATAACCTGACTTCAGTCCAACTTAGCGGAATCGCTTCCGACCCGCTGTTACAGCGTCGTAAATCGATGCCAACTGACGTCGTACATTGTAAGTTGTAAATTTTACTAATTATTGCCAATTTATTATTAATTGTACCAATTCAGTTCCTTTGTGATAACTTGATGGGTCTTAACGGTATCTCCTTTCATATCGCTCAATAGTTGTTGAATAAATTGTAATTTTAAAATTCCTCATAAATTTGAAAGTGAATAAGAAAAATGTAAAAAATTGAAAACCATAAGATTTTCTGAGTAAGGATATTAAGTTATATCATGATTGATTTTAGCGTCCATGGATTACAAACTCCGTGAAATAAGTGCAGCCTTGCCTGAACTGCTGCGCCGCACGCTTTCGGGGAAGGACAATTGGACCCGCAGGCGTGGGTCCGCACCAGCACCCGTCATGGCCTCCGACCTGGCCCCGGGCCTCCGCCGCGGAGGAAACAGCGGCCGTCGCAAGCAAACCCCAATCGTGTCCTGCCAGCAATGGCTCTCGAAGGCCTCGTGCAGTGTCCCGGAGAATTTCCCGCCAATCCACCGCCGCAGCTCTCTCCCCGTTGAGGTGATGACAGGTGCTAACAATCGCTTCTTATATTTTGTTCTTAATTTTTCAATTATTATTCTTTGCGAGATATTTATTAGCCATTTGTTTGTGATGGTTGTTTAGTTTTGGTGTTTTGTGATATTAATCGGAATGATACAAAAAATGCTGTATTTGATATTCTGTGTATAAATACAATTTTTGTGTTTATTTTTTTCTAGCATGATTCAATGCAACATTTAATACTTGCCGAGTACAAACGAATAGCCGCGAAAACCAGTACTTAGATAACATACTCGGGCGTATTTAATATTCGCCATGAATACTCGCCCGTGTTTAGCGTTGTTTCAGTATTACAACGCGAATTCAAAAATTATTTGATACTAGCTTTTGCAGGCGGCTTTGCTCGAATGGAGTTTGGTCTGCCAAATAAAGTCCCATGACAAATTATTTTAAATAAATATATATAATATATATTTAACTATAAGTTCTACTCGTATCCGAAATTTCAGTTGTCTAACTTTAAAACTACCATAAACAAATCTAATACGACTGAAATTAAAATAAGTCATCTTTGTGTCTACTAAAATTTACTAATTTACAGACGAAATGTCTACTAAAACAATTCCTAATCTATAAGTACTACTAAGTACAACTCATTACTATACTTAACCTAACAAAATTATAATAATCTAATGGAAACAAAAAATAATCTATTGAGTTGATCCAAACAAAATCCTTATTCGTATAACTAAATCTGCAATCTTGTAATTAAATAAAAACAATTCTAATACCACTGAAATTAAAATAGAAAGTAATGAATGTTTGTACCAAAAATACCTTAATTAAAATAAATAATTATATCGATATTAATAAATCACTTCGGAAATCGGATTTGCTGTAAAGAAAATATGTGTAATGAACACAACCGTTAAGACGTCTGCCCTCACGCGTCTGCGTGTGTACGTCATCGGTCGTACCTGCGTTCGGGTCGCGCTCTGCTTCTAGATCGTGTATATAAAATTAAAGTGTTGCCTATTACATAGGAAACATATAATTTTATAATTTACAAAATTACTGTAAATGACAACTTTCTGTACAATTTGACTACCAAAAAGGAATTCATTCCTCGAAAAAATTCCGAAATACATAAAACTTTACTGTATACTGTAATGAACCAATACAGTATACAGTAAAAAAGTACAGTGAAAATATAGTAGAACTACTGTAATAACAGTGAGTGCATCTGGAAACACTGGATCGCGCTCTTAGCGATCATGCATCATTGCTTGGATCACATCGCCCCTCTTTCCGCTTATCCCGCCGCGCGTATTTATGTTGCTTTAGCTTCATTTAAGTCAATCTTATCGTGATAAGTATTAAACTATGCGTTCAAATTACTTAGTGTAAAAGACAAAGTGTATCTATATTAAATATTTAAGGCGACACATGTGGCAATTTTGATAAATAAAATATGCATTGCAAAAAATAGTATCGAATTTAATTGTATTTATGGTTCACTATTTTGGTAATATAGTTACTTCTACACAAAAGTTAGATATATGCTGTTGCGGACTTTTATTTAATACTATTTAAGACAATCAATCATACGGTACATTATATTTATGAATTCCTACGGTTTAGGCAGTGCACGCGAAAATAGCTCCCAAAGGGCAATTTTTCCGACTTACTTGATATTTATCGTTAAATTATGACCAAACTACAAAAAAATCATTATAAATTGTAGCCTATATGTTATTCTGATGTATATTCTATATTACTATAAAGCTTCATTCAAATCCGTTTAGTAGTTTTTGCGTGCAAGAGTAACAAACATATATACATCCATCCATCCATCCATCCTCACAAACTTTCGCATATATAATATTAGAAGGATATTCGTGCGCGACCTTTACATACTCGTCATTAAGGTATTCGGCAGAGTATTTGAGAGTATACAATGTTGCATTACATTTATAACACGTTATATGTGATTATAATTACATTTTTTAAATATATTTATTTCAGGCATATCATCTCACTGAAGGTAAAGACCAAAATAATAGCGAGCATCCTGCGGACGAGTCTGACACATCTCAATGAACGTGAAAAATCGACAAGGATTTGAAGTACCGAAGGAATTTTACATTGTAAAGAGGGTAACGACTATGCGACCACCTTCTGTCAATTTTCTTACCCAATAGATATATCGCATTAAGGAAGGAAAGTATCGTAGGTTTGTGGGGTTTAAATTATTTCAGGGACATTTGGCTTAATCATTGATCGTTCAGTGATTTTCAGTTATTGTCGCTACGGTGCGTCACTATACACTGGTGTCATATGAATGACACAGTTTTGGCACCTTTTACGATTGTATTGGTACGTAGCGCGGAGGCGTCATCTTGAATTGTAATCTTGTCGTTTCTGGGGTAAGAAATATGTGATAAGTGACAATGTAACTGGAACGTAATCGTGCCGAGTTAGGTGCGTGAGCTTCGTAAACTAGGACATATTATGAAAGGGTTGTTAGATTTTGATAACGAATGTATTGTGTAGTGCTCATCTGACAACAAAACTTCGACTAAGTTAGCTCTTATTACGCTTGGCCCTTGGATGTAAACACGACGCGGCTCTTTACTGCTTATCTCCATAACAACGTTCGACGTTTATGTATATGTATTACTAATATTAGTTGACACATATAGCACACGCAGCTTAAAAGGTGGAAAAATATATAATATTGTGGTGTTATTTGGCTCTTGTCAATCACTCTTTAATTGTTATTGTGCTGTGAAAATTTCAAGTATTTATTGATTAAAATATAACCCGCCGCAATAACCGGTATCTTGTTTGGGGGCCCTCCTTATTTTTTAATATTTCTAGTAATAGCGAAAATAGTTAATGCTCTGTAAAATGTTTGGTATTGTTCCTTGAAGAATGTACCGCGGTGTGCTTTCTGTAAATTTTGAAACGTTTTGCAGCGAAATTACGCTTGTAAAGTTCGAAATATAATTCGTTCTTGACGCTCAACGCTAACGCTCAGCGTCAAGGGAATGACGCTTGAAACGAATGTTTCGTGGTCTTGGAGCATGATTTTGGAATATGTAACAACCAGACTAGTACAGTTTACGTTTTATATGTCAAACAGGCTCAGGATCGCGTGATAATACAATTATTATTTTTTTTTTATTCACTTTAAACATGAGTATAACAGTACGTATAATATGGAAAAATCTAATAAATAAATATAAAACTAAAGAAAACTAAATATGAAAAACCAAATTGGTGTGCAAATTTTAGTTGTAATCCCTTCCTCCTGGGATTATCCCAAAATTACTGGCCGCGTTACCTCTTTGACTTTTGAGTATCTGCTATTTTTTGGAACATAAACAATTTTGTCAGTCGTGTTTGCGCCAAGGGCAGGATTCTTGTTAGGAATAACGATAATTTTTAATTGTACAATTAAGGAATTTCATGTTATATTTCTAAATCAATAGGATATATTCTTTATCAAATCAGACTTTTGCTTGCTTATTAAAATTATATGACAACAAAGTTTCAGTGAAGTACAAATTATTATTTATACACAATTTATAATATGATTTGTTAGTACATGCAATTCTCAGGATTGTGGTGCAATTATGGTTGGAGAATTAGTAAGATATTTGAATTAAATCAAAGCTGTATACACGCATTGTGTCGTGGATAACAATCTAACAGGTTAATTTCTTAGGTGTCGGTTGTAGGAAATGTTTTAAGCACAAAATGAACTTTTGAGTCTCACTATATTTCATAGATTCTATAGTCATAGGGATAAGCACATTAAATTTAAGTTTTTAGTTTTATTGCTCTATTGGGCAGTGTCTTAAGCGGCATCTTCAGTTAAATACAACGAATGCATCATTTTGACAGACTATTTTTTTTAAGAAATTGAATAAATCATGATACTAGAAAACTATCCATAATAATTTTGGTTATATAAGATACAATTTATGTAGAAAATACGAGGACGAAACGCTTAAGACACATGATTGTTTACATGTGGTTATTAGTTAAAATCAGTATTAAATATAAGCAGCTGTTTCGATTGCTTATTGTTGGCGAAATTTTAATATAATTTGTACAGCTCTGACGTCCGTATTTTATCATAAATTTATAAAGGTTGTTAAAATTTTTCGACAATCCTAGGGCTAATATCTGACCAAAGATGAACATTTTAAGTATTTTGTGTTCAAAACAATTCATATCTGATTAATAACCACGGTATATTGTACAACTATACTACTGCTTGGAACAAAGTAACAGACACCGGTATGGTCAAATTGTAGCTAATAGACTTGATGCATTTGACTTGCCGCTACAGATCATTCTTACTAAAATAATAAGACATATTATGTAAATATATATAGTCGATGTTTTAGCCGTAAGATCCGACTGCATGATTTCTACGACCATCTGACTTGTTATCGTACCATATTATATTAATAAATAATTATTTATGAGAGAATACATTCTTTTTGGGTTTTTTTAACATTGTTTATTTTAGTGAACGATATTGTTTTAAAAAGCCTGTGTTTATTTTTTTAAATTTAATTTAAATTGAACATGCACGCAAACCACATAGTGAGAGGCAATTTTGTATAACCGTATTTCTCTATTGATAATTATTTATAAAATCTCATTTCATCTTAACGCGGTCGGATCTCATATAATTATTATATTCACGTTCTGTATACGACTTTGCGCGTTATTTCGTTGTGGCAGTAAATTTATAGTATTAAGTTTATAATAGTTTAACTTTTAAGTATTTAATAAGCAGACATACCTCCTTGATTTAGAGGGAATATGGAGACACCGGTCTCACTTGCTACAAGATACCAGTCTTTAAATTTCATGTTGTTTCAATACATCAGAACTATGCCTTCTTCCACCAATCTGCATGAAAGCGTATGCTCCATGTCTTTCCAATTATCAGTCAGGAACCCGTTGGAGTATTTGCGAAATATATACTAATAAATATTGTGGAGAAACTGCGAATTAAATGTTAAACTTGATACTTAAACGTTATAGTAACATTAGGACACTGGTCACAAGATTAATTCTTCACAAAATTGTAAAGTAATGTTGGTAAAATAGTAACTCACGTCTATTTATTACAAATTGTACTTTACATATAAATGTAATATTTTTGGAAATTCGGCAGCATATTCAAATACTGGAACCACCACTCGCGCCATCTCTGTACACATGACGTTGTATTATGTATAACTATAATTAACTGAACTATAGAACTATATAGTATATATAATATCTAGTATATCGACCATGGTAAATTATATAAAGTCATCATCATTATAACATATTTAGCTTGTATTCGGCACCGAGTTAATGTAACCATACGATTTGTATCTTTAAGATAAACTCATTTAGGTTGCACATAATTTTGATGTAATGCACTATATGTCGACGTATATTTCTCTTAATGTTAAAGATCTCGACAACAATAGTATCTGAGGCGGCTTTCTGTTGTCGTTCTGAAGAGGATAGGTAATACATATAGTTAATTGTGTACAATTTTCATTATGATCATCTAAATATGGTAATCGCTCGTTTGTAATTGATGCATATTCTTAAATAGTAAATACTTATATTTGTATATTACGATTTTCCGCTTACCATGGTCTTGATGCAATGTTTTTGACTAACTAGAGTACACAAAATTTTTTGGAACGATGAATAAAAACATAGTTGCTTATATATATAAAAGATATATTATTCGTTACTTATAAGCATTATATTGTTTTTAGTTTCTTTCACCCAGCGTTTGCCTCCTAGGAATTTCTTGTGTTAACCAGGTTTTATTCGCAGATATTTAGCTGTAACAGAGTCTATAATAACAGATGTTATATATATTTATTTTGTTATTAATGTGACCTATCAAATCTTTATTGTGTAAGAACTCACGAAGCGCGTTATTGTTCACGGAAGGTCAATACGGTATAAAATAGTAGCGTACGTACGAGTATACGAAATGCGAGTAATCCGTATCAATTTCTTTTCTTTCTATTTGTGATCGCGTTCCACTGCGTTTGCAGACCCTTTGCAATCGTGGCGGCAACTTTACGTATCGTGCATGCGTTAAAACAAATCATCTGCTTAACGCCGTTGAAAATCGTTCCGTGAGATCTTAACCTTAGAAATATAATTTTATTTTGTTTTGGCAACTTGCCGTGTCGGCCTAAAATAGCGACATTCCCTCTCGTCTCGTGGGTGTCGTATGACGAGGTCGAAGGGATCCAATCCCTTAGTAGCTTCGTTCGACACATGAGGTGTCTAACTTCTGGACTTACGTCTCCCTGTGAAGGTATTTGGTTCGGTCACCGACGATAAAACCCCTCTATCTAGAAGTGGTATTTGTCCAGCGGTAGCCTTGAATTGGTAGATGGGAGTGTTATTTTATAAAATCTTAGTATACTATGTATTTATTACGGAATTATTATTTCTTAAATATGGAATTGACAGGTTGTATGAATAATAATTTTTGCGTTTGTTTCCAAATTTTCTAAAAGCGTAGACAGATTCTAAACTAATTTAGTGCTTGTTTAACCAACACACATACGTAGTTCTATATAATCACTTGAAGTTTGCGAAAGTAGGTATTATTTAAATTTATGTAAACATTATATATCATATGTAACTCACGCTTATTAATATACATAAAGCTGATATTATATTGTATTAAAATGGTGATTGAATTTGACAACGTTATTATTATATTCATTGATGTATTTCAATTATTCCAATAATTTGTTCAATAAATTCTGAATAAAGTTCATTCATAATAAATGTCTAGTCTAATCTATTTTTAAAATATAAAAAGTAATATAAGTAATGTTATTATTAATCCATTAAATTTTCTGTATATCCCAAAATATATGTGTAACTATGGTTAACAAAATTATGTATTGATGTGTTTATTACATATATTATCGACTCGTTAGAATCGTGTTTTTGCGCTTAGTTTTATGCACGGTAAACTAAAAAGTGATTGCCCACAGATATTGACTACTTCAACGAAATATGTTGCGATATGAGAAATATACATATATAATTCTTGTTATGTAATTGTTCATTACATTAATTAACGGATTTAGTAACAAAAATGTACGTGACAGCGAAAAATTGTGAAGATTTTATAAATTCTTTAGGATTGAGTTATTTCAGAGTTATTTTGACAATATTATTATCATTTATTATATTGTATATTATTAAAAAGAATAATATACAGTTATTGCACCTTTATAGTATAAGTTAATTTATTCTGCGTATTTATCTTGTTGTGAACTGAAACTTTGCATACGTTTGATTTGGATGACGATTCATTGGCATGATTAGCTTAGTGAAATCCAATAGAACCTTATTATTATGGCATTTATTATTGTTTTATGTTTCATTTTCCGCTAATATATTCTCTTCGGAAAACTAGTAAACTCGTCATACCTCTTCTTGTAGTAAAATGCGGGAGATGAGTTTATTAGCACTGTTGCGAGAAGCGCTACGGTGTGGTACACAAGGGATTGTAAACGGGCGGGAAATCGTGCGTTACATATTGTCGGCGGTGCCCGATCTGTCTAAAAGTAATAAAAAACTGCCCGAGCTTTGCAACTATTTGGCGGGGAAATATTCCACTGCATAGTTTTAATTTATTGTTACATCATTGTCTTGAATGACTTGATAACCGCAGTAAATCACAGGCAATATATGGTTAATTTTTATTGTTTACTTCTTTCTTGAAGTGATTTTTAATAATCTGGTTATAATTTACAAAATATTTAATGACGTTAAAGAAATAGTACGAGAATATTTGAACCAACAAGTAAAAACAATTGAAAGTTTATAGTTTTGAAATCTTTCACTGGGCAATCACTATATAGTTTACCCTATTTAAAGATATTGAAATCATATTAACTTAAGATTTTTCTATGTAATTATATCCTATCGATGTGGCACTTATCTATCATTCAAAATGGATAAATATTTTTAAATATTGTAGTGATATATGTTAGTCGATTGTCGAATGTGTGTCGTTCGACGTATATACTTAGTTACTTGATATCAGTGTCTCAAATCGTAATGGAATCAGTAGAAAGTTAATAATAGATTTATCGTAGTATGATTTTGAAGCTCTGTTTCTTCTTTAGTGGCATTTATTAAAGACAATCTAAATAGTCTCCTAACAGGATAACCTATTACATATCTGATTCGGTCTCCTTCAGATCATGTTGATTCAGACAAGCGAACGATTGTTTGTCCCATATTATCTAGTTGGTTACTTCATCTGTGCGTCGTATAAACTATTTTCATTTAATAGTTTTCACAAGGCTTCTAATAAGCCAATAGGTCATCTATGATAGAATCACAAAAAATAGCGAGACAGTCAGATACAATTAGGGCGAATGAATGATATAAGGGGATCGCTTGCATAGATAACATTAATTATTATTGATTTATCATTTTGTAAGTGGTTAGAGAAGCAAACTTGTGCTCAATACTAGTATTATATTTAACCTTTTTTGAGTGATCTTATATGGTAATATATGATATTTCTTTTATGATGTCTACTTATAGTCGTAAGGTTGTCGAAACATCACATTAACACTTATTTATATTATATATCTTAATAAATTTGTTGGTATGCATGTTTATTATGCGATGATACGTCCAGGAGACGAGTAATCGCATTCAGGGTTTGGATATACATAAACACGCGTACAAATTGACCACAATGAAGATTGTTTTAATCACTTTGTGTATTATATGATCTGATTATTTAGAAGTTATAAGTACGCTTACATTTTTAGTTTTATGATTAAAATGATGTGTTATAAAATTTTCATTTCGATCTATACTACAATTAAAAATAAAGATATGAGGCCTTGACTCCACTAGTGACGAATATAAGCGTAGCAAACTAAAGTCGTTGGGTTTTTGACGTGGAACTACTATCACCACATTGTGCTAAATACATTGTCCAAAGGCTATCATTATAAGAAATTCACGGAGCGTAATATGGACGAATACATTCTTGTCAATATTAATGTCCCTGGACGGTAGATACTATTAAGTATAGTCATTTGAACACTTAATGTTTTAAAAACTATAAACTAACTTCATCACTATAATCGGACTCTGAGTCGTCTAGTCGGAGTGTGCTTTTCTAATAATGTCTTAAATAAAACATTAACGAATGTTTATAAAATGTATTTATGTGCACATAACTTTCATTCCCCGTGAAGTTTGCAATTGGACTCGCTCCCAGTCAACAATTAATTTTTTTTATAACTATGCACCTACTAATATTTATTATTTTTTATATTTATATGTCGCTGGTTCTCGATAATGGCCATTTCTTATCACATGGCACAAAGCTCTAAGAGGCAATCTTGTTATATTTTACAGTTATTTTAACTACTTTTTTAAGTACAATAATGGCGCTGGTAGCATACTTATAAGCAAACATTGTGATCGGGTTAACAATTTTGTGTTGATCAGAACACAGATCTATTTACCTAAAATTGCGTAATTCGATTTTAACTAACACAACGTGTTTTGTTATAAGTTTATGTTTAATTAATTTAGTTCAGTTTTATTTTATTGAATAATGTTTAATGAATCTAATTACATCTCGTTTAAGGGCGTTCTTGTAGTGATAGCACTATTGTACTTATGTTTCACTTTGAAATAAATGTTTTTTTTAATGTTTTGTTTTTTTTTTTCTTTATTTTATTCACACAGGAAAATCTTGGAGCCTATTTTTTAACACATTATACTACAAATACAGTACTGTTATTTTGATTTTAATATTTTTACTTTTTTAATTTTTTATTTATATATTACTATGTTATTTAAAAATGAGCTTTTGACTGACCTTCAATTTTGAAACATTTATCCTATAATGTGACCTATCTTCGAATTTAATGTTTATTGACCTTTACCTATTTATTAAATTAGGAATATAGGTGTCCCGTTTTGACGTACGTTTAATCATATGATTGTGAAGACTGGGGTTGGTTTGATAACTATGTATTGTATGAAGTATTATAAATTAATCATAGATGCTTTCACCTTAACTGTTATAGTTTATGCTCTTGGAATCAATATTTCTTGTATACAGTATATTATGATAGATGTTCGGTGTGTATTCTCTTGATTGTGTATTTTATGGACATAAATATAGTTGTTTCCCGGACTAATTGATAGTTTAATTTATATCCTACCATAATCATATGATCTGAGGTGCTCGTATTAAGCACCTTAGAACCAAATTGCAAGCAAGATAATTACACTATATCCAGTGGCGTAGCTAGCTAACCAAAGGCTCTGGGGCAAAAAATAAACTACGGCCCCAAATTAACTATCTAGTTTATTTATATTCCGAATGTGGGAAAAGATTTCACTAGTTAATTTTATAGTTTGTCAAGTCAGAGTACGAAAGGGCCCCTGAGCTTGGGGGCCCCGAGGCACTGCCTCGTCTAGCCCTCCGGCAGCTGCGCCATTGACTATAACCTTTAATTAGGAATCAGACTAAACTCCACCATTTTCATTAATAGTCAAAGAAAAGTACAGTTCATCCGATGTTAGGGAATACTTACCGCAATCTTTCAATAATTTACATTTTATAATACATAATCAAATTGTAAAATAAAAAATACCGAATGTCAATAAAAGTTTTAATAATCCAGTCTAACTTATTTTAGTCAAAATCTACATTTCTCATATTGATTTAATCTGTCCCCTAAAGCACTGTTTCGTTTGTGGTGGGCCGCTTAAAGCTCTACTTAGGTGGCGCCCGAGCCATGTGCTGACCTGAATCTGTTAATACTGTGTAACAATATATCATTATGAAAAAATATAAGTTACTTAAAACTATCTAGTAGTAAGCGAAACATTTAACAAACATCGCTATGTATATATATATTTTTTATAATACAATAGATATTATTATAAACATTTATCAGTATCTAGTGGCTGTAATTAGCACTCCAATTGATTATGAAACACATGACATAAATAAGGACAGATAAAGTTGGACATAGATGGCATCGGTATAATTGTCAAACAGCTCATAGTCTACGAATCTTGATACTATGACATAAATAGTGCCTAGTGACAGATATCAGCTCTCTCTTATAAACCCGGTTGGGGTTGGGGTTTTGCTGATGGAGCGCCTGAGGTACTAGTGTCGTCTACAGTCGCCGCATTCTCCATGTTCTTCAGGCTGTTTTCGAATTCGATAGGATCGATGAACTTCTTCCTCGGGAAGGGCGGCGGGCCTAGAATATCCTTCACTTGGTTGAAGTTCAGAGTCTCTTTCTTTAACAGTTCCTCGGCGAGCTGCAATAATATATTTAAATATTGTTATTATTAACTGTTATTAACTGTCTGTTACTACCTACTGCTGATGCGCCAGACAAGGCCTGTTGTTGGGTCTTTGTCGTATACAATAAAAAACAATGTCACATGTAACATTTATCTTATATTATAACATTAACAACTTTAAATTCCGTATTTAAACGTTTTTCCTAACATTTTATACGCTTTATATACTAACTATGGCGTTATTGTTACTCAAGGTTTACTTGGTTGCTCTACGACTAAAACCTTGCAGAGGGTACTCCCTATTTCCCTTCACTGGTAGGTCAACTATAATTGACCTAATCATCAGCATAATGGATAATGTTACTAAATTTATATTTGTCTCGTATAATAGGAAACGTAACACATTTCACAGAAAAAATATTGAAAACATTAGTTTAACCACGCACACTACGGTAAACACACTACCCACATTGAACCATTCTAACGGAAAGCTTGAAGTTGTTAAAATTATTCATAGATAAATAATTGAAGTGGAGTTCTTCTTTTCACTACATTTTAGATAATACATGTATATTCAAGGTGCTAATATTATACATTACTTACAGCTTTTAATTTGTCCTGATTGTCTTTCAACAAGGTCTCTGTTCTGTAGTACGCTGAAGCGATAAGCTTACGAGCCTCCAGATCAATGAGGTTCTTTAGTGTCTTGCTGAAAGGACTTTTACCGCGCTCTTTCAAATCGGGGAATGACACCAAGCCCACTGTTGGCGACATACCAAATACTCGGACCTATTGATATTAAATGATTGTAGTAATCTATGAACATAAATAACTTCACGATAAAAAAAAATAGAGCGTTATAATTTATAAAATAATATACAATATCTCTAATATATAGGTTACCCCAAAACATAATTTCAAGCGGGGACAGAGCTATGGCTTATGCTGTAACTCTTCTAGAAAAAATGATAAAAATAACCTATTTTACTTAGTTAACCAGGATCCGTACTACGTAGGATCTAGGTCATGCAGGTACTTTTTTTTAAATTTAAGTAATTCTTTAAATATGTCCTAATAATTAATATATTCTATTTTTAAACATAATTTAGTTTGATCGTGTTATATATGAGATCAGTTTTGTGATTAAACTTTTGCACACAGATATAAATCTGGTTTACAAAATCAGTTATCTTCAATTACATGTGTACAAAAAGTGATTTACGTGTTACCTGTGCGTAGGCAATTTTTGTGACTTTTTCCAAGTCATTCTGAGCGCCACTTGTAATCGAATTGAATGTGATTGCTTCGGCAGCACGCCCGCCCAACGCCATACACATCCGGTCATACAACTGAAAACAGATGCAGTGGAATGCAGGTGAGTCTCGATACGGGGAGGCGATTTTCCAATATAAAATGTATGGGCCTAGTATTTATTATTTTATAGCGGATGATCTTGTGGGTAAATTTTATTCCGCACTTCGGAAGATACTTAAAGCTGTAGATCTCGGATATAATTGGACACTTTACATAAACATAAACACTTTCTACACTCATAGCCCCACACTAGGATTTTCTCCTGCGTCGTGGGTGCCATGGACACACAAAGACGAATACACAAACACCCAAACTCAGAACAGAAATCTAAACTCATCATTCAGATATCTGTCTGGTCGGGGATCGAACCCGGGATCCACTGCGTGTCAGACCGGTATGGTGATCGCTCCTTCACGCAGGTCGTCTATTGGATAGCAGTAGTTAAACATTGTTAAAAGCTAATAAATGAATTAGTTTGCAACAACCAGCTCAGGTTGGCCAATAACCCTTTGCCTCCCTGCATCAATGAGTCTTGAAGCACCTTGTTGAAACACCAGGCTTGAAGCGTACTCACGTTTCAAGCCTCTCCAGTTGGAAAGACAGCAGTGCGACAAAACAATAGCAACCAATAAAATGTTACTAGTTCTAACTGCAATTTGCGCCTATCCAGATGGGTAAAAAAATACAGTGATATAGGTATATAAAATGAATACTGAAACGCATATAAATATCTCAGATTACAATGGCATATCACGTATTGTTGATATACGACTATAGCTTTTGTTATCTTCTGTTTCGACTCTTTGGCAACGCATCGACAAATCTATCTTACCACTTCATGTACAGTTGTTATTAACCTCTTCTCTCTTCAGATGAAGACGCGGCAGCAGATGTAGGTAATCATGGATCTCAGGATATCAACAGCGGTGATCCACAAGTACCAACATCCGTCACTACGCGATTCGAGCGCGAGCTTACTATATTGACATATATACTAAGCTCACTTTATTATGTGACTAGTTGAGCCTCGCGGTTATATCCGCGTTTAGAAAATATAACCTGACATAGTTACATATAGCCGAATTTCAGACCCTATACAATTTTAACAAAATAGCTTTGATCAACTGACATTAGCGGAATTGACCGTGACCAATCTACAAACGTGTGTAATAAACCGCCAGTGGCTAAATTTAATACATATTGTTTCAAAGAGGACAACGAGTCGTTCGTTTCGATTTTTGTTAAAAAGAAGACGTTTAAGTCTGAGGCCTTGTGAGTGAGGCTAAGTACATCAAACATACTGCCAACCCGTAACTATCTCCTTCAATTTATGTCGAAGCAGTGTGTCTTAAGTGGTATAGGAAGACTCGTACTTAGCAATGGGCATAAAAAGTGTCAAAGTCTGTGGACTTTGTATCTTGTGAGATAAGTGGTAGAACGAATATAGTTCGATCGGGAAGGTACGACCGCCACATCGCTTTAATCCGCGGGAGTAACAACGAATCTGTGATTGGCCGGCAGTGATTACTGTTTAATTACTGATGATAATCAGACGATCTGCACGCTCGTTTGCGACTTCAATCTTAAAAGAACAGTCAAATTGCAGTTATATGCACGTTTGTGTTTTTGCTTGCGGTAGATGTATTCTTGCTTGCACACTTGTGTGTCTGTTTGTGTGTATATTCATGTTATGTTCAAGTAGGTCAAAACAGACATCAAGGCACAAACCTCCTCCTTTGAGTATAGCTTCTGATCGGACGTGGTGTATTGCGCGAAGCCGAGTGCCATGTTGGTCCGCGGTACTATAGTCACTTTGAGTAGCGCATCAGTGTGTTCGAGCAGCCAGCCGACCAGCGCGTGGCCCGACTCGTGGTATGCAACGATCTTCTTCTCGGCCGGAGACATCGCGTGGCTGCGCTTCTCTGTACCGCCTGAAATTCAGAAATCGTATCAATCAAATCAACTATAGAATTCTCCTCAACCCGTTATCTCCCACCACTGGACACGGGTCTATTGCCCGAATGATGGTTATACTATAGTCCACCGCAGTAGCTAAGTACGAATTAGTAGGCTTCACACACATCTGAGAAGATTTTTTAAGAACGAGTCTTATCAATTTAATGAATAGATATGTAAAGTTATAGCTAGCTCAAAACTAAAAGTTGAATAATGCAAAAGAGTCCATAACACCATATTTCGTAATCTATGTCTGTCTATCCATTTATAAGGAAACTGAAAAAAGATAAAGGGTTGTAGCTTAGCTCTTTAAAATAATCGTATCAAATCCAACATAAAAAAAACTACTACAAGCGTAGCAACAGTGATATTTAATTATACCCTGTTATTTTCATTTCATGTTAAGACATCTATACCGACCGACATCTCAAGGCAAGATTAAAATTATATCCACATTCAACCGTATTCTTATAAAATTGTACAAAGAATTATTTAACGGCACTTACCTACAACCCTCTCTACAGCGTACTCCAAGTCCGCCGCGCGAACGATACTCTGCTTGTGACGCGCCGCGTGCAACGCCGCTTCATTACACACGTTTGCTATGTCCGCACCGCTAAATCCCGGCGTTAGATACGCTAACCTGAACCCGAAGTACCAACATTATTGTTATTATTAGAAAATTGAAGTAGCAAACGAGCATGCAGTCCACCTGATGGTTAGTGGCCACTGCCGCCCATGAACATTTGTAAGCAACTTCATACAGAACGGGGGTTCTATCTGAAGTCAATCACAGATGCTACTCTTGACTAAGATGGTCGCCTAATAATAAAGTTAGCCGGCAATCACACCCTTCCACTGAAACGCAGGAACTGCTTCACGCTAGACATAACGTTGAAGCGTTGCTACCCTTGAGAACTAACATGAAATGCCTCGGAAAAGTATGTCTCCCTTACCACATTAAGAATGTAATTATTGTCATTGACGGGAAAGGCAATGACTGTCATGGCGGCACGCTAAATGGAAGAATACAGAACTAATTCATTGCATTCTATGTAGATTTCTAATCATAAAACATCACATGAAGCTGTTGTTATTTTTTGTTATAAATGTGTTTAAAGCATTTAATTGTAAACAAGAACATATTTAAAAATTTCAACAATAATATTTCAACGATCCGCCATGTTTAATTGTCATCATAATGAAAACTTGTTGCTTGCTCCGGACATACATAATAAATATTTCTCTTTGCAGGAAGATTCACACAACGATTTAAGGGATAATTTCCTCCCTCACTCTAAAATCAGAAAACTTAATAATTAAAGAAAACGGAAGCAATTTTTTTCGACGTACTATCATTCTCCTTCTTCTGATAAGTTGAATAAATGACAGCGTTAAGCGCTGCTCTTCCTTCGCTTTGTTCTATTTTGAAGGGTTTGGTAATTATATAATAAACAAGCATAAGTATGTAAATTGTACATACCTTTTGACGTAATATGGAGGCAGTTCTTCCAGCACAATGCTCTTGAGATGTCTCTCAAAGATCTCTTCGCGTTCCAAAAGTGTCGGCAAGTCAATAAGGATGTGACGATCAAAGCGGCCCGGACGTAGTAAAGCCTGGAAACATATTATTTTTATACCAATACTGACTACGAACATATGACATATGATTGTGAAAATTTGATCTCAGAGTACAAGGTCCGGTGCAACTTCATTGAATGTTCACTTTGGCGAAATAGAAATTAACGTGATAATTAAATTACAAATACTTGAGTATTTGTTACCTTGTCGAGTACGTCAGCGCGATTAGTTGAAGCTAGTACGACGACTCCCTCGCGGCTCTTCATGCCGTCCATTTCCACCAGAAGTTGGTTGAGGGTCTGTTCGCCCTCCCCGCCGCCGGGCCCCCAGGACGACGCCCCCGTCGACCTCGCCCGACCGACAGCATCCATCTCGTCTATGTAAATTATACACGGCGCTCGAGACACCGCTTCTTTGAAAAGATCTCTGTAATTAATTGAGACTAAAATAATTAAACTACAACTAAATATATTGCAATCGTAGATTTTATGGTAAACGGTAACTGTCACCCATAAACATGTATAAACAACTACATATAGAACAGAGGTTCTATCAGATGAGTTGCCACTTTTAAGACTATCTCTGAGACTATAACGGATATTGTCGCCTCATATGTCATCCGGAAACCACAACATTCGACCGAAACGTAAGATTTATTTCACTCTAGAAATAAGTATGTTAACCACCCCGCCCTGGTTAAACCATGCGATACGTCAAGGTTCTCTAAAATGTCTTCTATTATAATTATACCAGCTTCGATCTAGACTACAGAAAAGCGGCCGCTCCTAAAAACATGATGAACTTCGCTTGTTGAGACATCTCCTTTTGGCAAAAAATGTTCAGTGTCCAAAATAATAGATCTTTACCTATGAAAGTGCCGTTTTTCATGAAATAAATGAAGCGTATTTTTTTCGATATTTTTTATTTCCATTAATGAAAGTAATCACCCATACAATCAATGCATCTTTGCCAACGCATTGGTTATTGATGCCCTTCTTGAAGAAATCAGCTGGACGGGAGGCAATAAATTCTACAAAGGCATTTTGTACAGCTTCTCGGGTATTGATTTTTTTCCCGCCAAGAAGTTATCCAAATTCTGGAAAAAATAGAAGTCTGTAGGCGCAAGGTCTGGTGAGTACGGCGAATGACGGAGAACTTCCAACCCCAGCTCTTGTAGCTTGGAGACCGTCTGCTGTGCAGTAAGGTCGTGCAGGAGCAGTAGAGCCGAAAGTTTGACCAAATCTAGTTGGAGACGTATGAGCTTCTCCATCATTGTGTTCAGTTCTTCACAGTACTCATCTGCAGTAATGCTCATTCCGTTTGGTAAGAAGCTGTGATGAATTACACCCGCGTTAGATCACCAAACAATGACCATCACTTTTCTAGGGGTAAGTTTTCGTTCAGGGCATTATTTGGGTGCTGAACCAGGGTCCAACCACCTAGCTGAACGCTTACGGTTGTCGAACAGGATCCATTTCTCGTCACAAGTAACAATCCGGTTCAGAATTCCTTCATTTGTACGCCTGTTGAGCAGTGCAAGGCACGTCTCGACGCGTACTTCGCACTGGCGATCATCGAGTTCGTGGGGTATCCATTTGTCAATCTCTTTTATCTTGCCAATTTGACGCAAATGGATCAATATTGTTTTGATGCAAACGTCGAAAGCTGCTGCTGATTCTGCCGTAGATTGAGTCTCCACAATCGTCTTTAATTCGTCCAAGGTTTTCGGACGATCACGGGGTTCATTTTTCAGGTCAAAATTTCCAGAACGGAAGCGGGAAAACCAAATATTGGTGGAGCGTTTGTTTGTAGTGTTCGCTCCATAAACGTCGTTGATGTTGCGTGCAGCTTTGTTGCCACGACGGTACTCATGCTTGATAATTACTCGAATTATTAACGTATCCATGATGACGAAAAATGTTCGAATGCGATGAAAACAAAACACTAACTATTCAACAAATAACGATTTTAGATAAAAGAATTCCATATTTTTAAAATTATATTAAATTGAAATTAGAACTATCAGCCAAAGAAAAAATATTTTGATTTGAAATAGCCAGTACGGCAGAACGGCAATTTCATAGGTAAATACCTAACAGTTATGGAGGGAAAAATTTTATTTTCTAGAGGTACTAATAAAATCATTAAAGTATTAAAGTCTGAATTTATATCTGTGTCATAAATATAGATATGTTGATGCTTACGTCAAATCGTAACTGGTGCCTATGGACATCTATGGCCAACTTCAAAACGGACCGAAACTAAATTAAAAAGCCAGATGTTTAACACATATCAAAATTGTTATTCATTCACAGTTGTTATTACCACAATGGAATTGTTAAATGGAATATAAGAATACAGCAGAAGTCAAGCTTATGGGTACCCACCTTACTCGAGCAGCGCCGAGACCTCCTATCATCTCAATAAACTCTGATCCGTTCATGGAGAGAAAAGGTACGTTGGATTCAGTGGCCACTGCTTTCGCCAGCAACGTTTTCCCGCAACCGGGCGGTCCCAATAACAACGCACCTTTGGGTACCTAGAAACAGTAACAACAATTTATTTTTGTGCTGTTATTGACAACAAGCTTAGTATATCATAAAATAATTTTTCGATAGTTATTTTTTTGAAATTGAAGTAGGATTTCTATTTACTTGCAGCCAAGTAGTCACTGTCGCACATGGAATCTTAATAGTACTCTAATAGACTCTGCCGGGATCCACGATGGCTGTTGGCACGGCATATAGACCAGACAGTGTCGGTGTTATAGAAACACTGGATGCCATCAGTAAATCGTTAAACTCAATGGCAAGATGTAATTACACCTGCGTTCTAGGTGATTTCAATATCGACATGGGTACGAAGAAGCAAAATAAATTATGCAACTGCGATATTGGATCTTGTCTTGACAGATTCTATTGATTAATGTAAGGATATTTAAATAATTCATAATCATTCTTCGACATAAAAAAAAAACTTAAATTTTACAAACTAAGACAGCCAATAAGACCTTTGAACGATATTAATTTTGACATGTTTAATACTATAACGATATTAATGTTCATGCAAGACCTAACTCGCTGCAGAGAACTTGAAACACATCTACCATAAATCTTTAAACCTAAAAGAGTTCTTCGGCAATAATTATTAAGTATACTAATAATGTCTTGTATTCACACACACATACACACGTGTTCTTGTAATTGTTAATTTTATTATTATTATTATTTCACTAACTTTAAATTTTATTTATCTTCTATAAATATGACAAAAATATTTATAATTATTAATCTGTTGGTAACTGGGGTACCGCTTACTGCTAACTCCCGAACAAGATCTTTGGGAGTAGGGAACGGCTGCAAAACAGCGCTGCGCGGGATCCCGCGTTAGGTACAGCTGAGCCGCTTTCTATTGCCTTGACATTTTTTGTGATTTGTTGATATCTAAGGTAATATCATTAATAATAATATTACTATTAATATTTATTATTATTAATAATAATAATATTGGAGTCCTCCCTGAATTCAATCAGCTAATCTAGATCGACTCATGAATATAACACTTTACACTGTGATGCGACAGAAGCAGGCATGACGTCGATGTCTCTACATGTGAACCACGAAAGAATATAATACCATTTTTTGTTTGCAATTAATCAGACGCCAAGTATTTACGAACAAATGATACTAACCTTAGCCCCTAAACTCTTGTAATGCTCGGGTCGCTTCAAGTAATCAACAAATTCCATGACTTCGACCTTCGCTTCCCGGAGACCGGCCACGTCGTCGAATTTCACACCCTTGCCTTGACCGCTCATCGAGTCCACTAGCGTGAACTTAGCTCTGGTAAGTTGACTCTATAATTATAGTTACTCCACTAGATTACTCCTTGGTATAAAGTTATCACAAAGGTAGAGACGTTTTTTTCAATGAGAATTTAAAGATTAAGAATTAATAGGGCAATAGTACGTGTGTAATATAAAATACGCCTAAAAAATTGCAAGTCCACCCAATATTCTCACCCCATTATTAACTTAGTAATGTGATGAAAATTTGCAGTGCCATGGTATCCGAATATATATATTTTTTATAGTATTATGTTATTATAATCCATTATATAACCGAATTGAAGGAGAGTAATATTTTTCGAACTTATGAGTGTACTCTGTCCATTTCTTTAGCAAGCTCTATCGCAAAAAGAGCTTGACGGATTTTAATATATGAGGTATCTGTTTATGATTGGCTACATGTGTATAAGGAACGTTTTTTATCGTTTTTATGGATAACAAATAAAAGCTAGCAAATAACTATTACAAAAATACATGTAGGATAACACATTTGTTACTATTTGGCGCAAATTTCTTACTATGCTTAACTCATTTTTCAGCAATCCATTTGACAGTCTTCATTTACAGTTCGAATAGACAGTTGAAATTTTCAAGGATGATGTATTTCTGTTGCCGCTATAACAACAAATACTAAAAACAAAATAATATAAATATTTAAGGGAGCTCCCATATAGCAAACGGGATTTTTTTTCTGTTATTTGTATATATTGGTGCGAAACTCTTCGTGTGCTCATCCGACTCGCACTTGGGCGGCTTTTGTTATAAATACTTACAAATCCTCCCAAATTGATGTTCATTTTCATGGACTTAGTAGAGTACAGGAAGGAGAGTATAACAGCGCCAAGGAGGAGCGTCGTTATCACCTTGCCGGCCACGCCGCCATTTCTGTCGTAAATCACACGAACACCTGAAATTAAACATAAACGCTTTCTACACTCATAGTGAAACACACATCCTCACATCACAGAAGTAAAACTTTTCGTGGGGACAATAGGATTTTCTTCTGTGTCGTGGGTGCCATGGACACACAAAGACGAATACACAAACACCCAGACCCAGAATAGAAATCTAAACTCATCGTTCAGATGTCTGTCTGGCCAGGGTCGAACCCGGGACCCACTGCGTGTCGGACCGGTATGGTGACCGCTCCACCACGTCGGTCGTCAAAATTAATTAACTTTCTTAGAGACTTATTTCCTTTTTAGACACACCATTTCCTGGCGGAAGATCTTCCTTTGATAAACTACTATAACTCTAAAGTTCGTATATTTCGACTCTACCTTCTTTGACTCCTAAATTTTTCTCGGTTTCTCTTAATTTCTCCTCAAACCGGTGAATGTCACCGACATTCATATGATAAACACGATGGTTTGTCTAAAACAAAACAGGAATAACACATTAGTTGAACGTATTTGTCGCAATAAAAACAATATATAAATTAAAAAATAACTTACATCGAAACTTGTCACGTATTTATAAGACAGCAAAGCATATAGTAAGTGAAAAAAATCTGTTTGTCAATTTATATGTTTGCGTAACAGAATTCATCTTTGAAAATTAATTCTAGCCTTTAAGATATAGGCGTGTATGCTGTGGCTAATGTCAATCATCTCCTTTAGATTTATTTGTTATTAAATAAGAAATGTCAAGTTAAACCTAATTTTCAAGAATAACTTGAATGACAAATTGAACTAAATAAGTTGAAGCGGTGATAAATTGACCTAAAATATATCAAGGTATGAACAAAAAGTATTCAAGCGGCTTCAATTATTATAACCATATGTAGATTCACAATTACCAATTCGAGTAGGGATATAAAATGAATGATTTTAAGATGAAGGGAATAGCCGTTTTTATTCATGAATATCCCTTATTATAAGATGAATAAACCTTTTAAAAAGGGATCCTATTGAACAGAAATACACTGGAGGCATAATAATTGCAGATCACAAACAAAAAAACACTATACTGTATTGTATGTAGAAATAGATAACAGGCCAGATGTTACGATTAATTTATGTTGAAAGTGGAACAAATATTCACATCATTTTGTAAAGGCGTGTAATCGATTAGTTTCCGTCAATGTGGACGGTGTTTGAGCTCCGTAGGATATTATATTAATATAAAATCGCATACAAAAGCGCAAACCGAGTGACGTTTGAAGTGAATGTTTTGTGACACTTGCTTTAAAGGCAAATAAGACTGATTGAAACACATACATCAATGCATGATATACTCTTATAGTAAGTATCCTTACAACTAGAAAACTCAACCGCCATACAAGAACGTGTTTCTACTTCATTGACATAAAAATTACACAGCCGTATAATCAATACAGTTAGCTGTAGTTAGCTGTTCAAGTTGTAAAGGCCAGTGGGGCCAACAGCAACTACACAATTGTCAAAAAAATGCATTGGTAGAGACAAGCAATTTGGCTTTGTTTGTCGTTCATTCTATTACAATATTGCGCCGGGAACGCATCACTATTAAGTTGTTATAGTTTTTTCGCAGCTTTAAATTACGACATAAAATTTTTAAATCATTTTTATTAAATATATAAATATTTAATTTAATCAAAAATAATCAAAACACTGACTCAGTTCTGCAATTAACTATATTTGGGCTTGATTAACCCATATATTGTAAATAAATACATAAATACCAATTATATTTCTTTGTATACGTACCTATAATGATTATAATTTATCAAATTTTATCACATAATGCATTATACATAACTAGTTTGTTTATTCCTTACCCTCTTGCCCTTGATGATGGCTCCCTCGTGGAGTATAATAGTAACGACCTCGAGATCCGGCCGCACAATCAGCTCGTCCACTTCACCCTTCGACAGCATCGAATACACGAACTCGTTCCAGGACACGTAACGGATTAACTGACGATCGAGAAACCCGTTATATAACATTTATAAATGTGAAGCAAATTATTAATAGTGGATGTAACATGTTACGCGACACTAAGACTGTGGGAAAGCTACGCAACACATCAATACTTGCACGTACTGTATTCAATGATGCCCATATAAATCTATATACACGTTATATGTACCTGCCAGTTAAAAATCAGTAAATCAATTCATACGTACTTTAGTCATATAAACTAAAATTTACATAACACAGAACCTATTCCTGGTCAGATCATTTGATAAGAAAATGAATTAAATGGAAACAATAATGATTCTATAGATAGTTTTCGCTTTTCAGTAAGACATGCTATAGGATGGCTATAGCCAGCATAAGTCATTGTTGCATTTTTTGTTACTATTATAGCTCACTGTAGAGAAAATAGTTCATCAAGTTCGTAATGGATTACAAACAAATGGTATAACATATGGTGGTCAGAGAATGCTAGCATACCGAGGTATGCGATAGAAGTGATAAAAGATCATTCGGTCCAGCTCGCTAGCAGTGATAAAGGTGCATACTTAAATAGCATTTTATGGCGAAAATTTTGCGAATTGCTGCAGGAGTAATAAAATAAACATCGCTTTGCTAATTTATATACATATTACGTCTATGAATTAGTTTTCCATTTATTAGCATAGCACGCATTATATGGAAAAAGAAGTTTAATTGACTAAGCAGCATTTTAAAGCAATAACTCGCTTTTTTACATCTAACTGTTGACGTAAAGTGTTACTGGCAACAATGATTCTTTTTTGTTTAAATTAGTTTATTTGTAACACTTATTATGCGTAAATATACCATTTTGTATACCTTCTCTTTATGAAGTTTTATCACGCCAAAACACACACTTCTCAATGCGTGTATTATTTATAAAAAATATCAGAACTTTTCACATTGTTATATATAAGGATATAACATAAACGTATTACTTATTAGGGTTCCGTATCCAAAGGGTGAAAACAGAATCCTATTACTAAAACTTCGCAATGACACTTGCAATGCCAAAGAAAAAAAGAAGCAAAGTAGCATGTACCCACTGTTCAACTTGTGAATGACTTAAGAAGTTAAATTTGTTAAACTAAACATTATTATGCATTTTTATCCCATAGACATATTACACAAAACTGGTGTAAGTGGTATCAGCATAGCATATCATGAATAAGCAACCTCAATATGACTGATAAGTAATTATTATATCCATGATTTTATAGTAACTGTAGAAAGTAATTTAACGCTCAGAATGCAGCAGCAGCTCATATTGCTTTACAAATTCACAGTATAAGCATGAACAACACAATGATACCATGATTGAATACAAAAAAATGCAAAAGTTGCAGTAAGACTTATATTATTACAAACTTGCAGTTAAAAGCCGATGATAAAACGATAGTAGAATTATTGTATTATAATTAGTTAACTTTAAAATTCTAAAATTAATAACTCCTCCTTAAGTTTTGACCAGAATAACCAGGATAAAAGGATTCGTAGTAAGGACATGTTATAGGTCAAACTATTGCAAATCAACTTTTGTCTGAACGCATAGCAAACTGTCCAGTGCATGCAAAAGATACAATTCGCGAAATAATATAAAATACCTTAATTCAACTATGAAACTATACTGTGCTTTAAGTATCACGTGAAATAATCATACATTATTTTCTCGACACAAGACAATGTGTGTGCAAAAAATGGTTAGGATTAGGATAATGATTCATCATAATTATGGTTGAATTATACAATTGAGTGAAAATTATAAACCATACCTAAACCTAAAAATTAAAACATAATAAAACAAATTTGCTTAGTAACCTACATAGCCATTCTTATACAAGGTAAACATACCTCATTTTGTGTGTTATCCGTTGGTACAAGCAGTGAGCTCATGATGACTAGGACACATGTTGTGAACATCCAGAACGCAGCCTTCATGAGTAGTGATGGAATATTGGCATCTTCATTCCTCTTGTCCTTCTTTTCCTGTAAAAAAACGAACCAAGTTTAACACAAAACCATTATATTATTATTGAAAATCAACTTGGCACTTAGGTGTAAAAATCGGTATTTGTACACCCAAGTGCCAAGTTACACACAAAAAATGATTTATGGCCGGTGCCATAAATCATTTTTTGTTCTTTCATGAATCCCACAACACATTGAATCCTAGTGAGATATATCATCACATTAGAGGTATTTTCAAATTTACACTATATGAATCTATAATGTAATCAGTCTTCCATATGGCAAATCGCTCACAGAACTTTAAATCAACATATTGAATGTGCAGTCAGAAAGAAAACATAGAGACAATTTTGATAAAAATAGAAACAAACACAATTTAATACTAGAAATAAAATTAACTATACATATTTTAATGTGAACATAAATTAAATTGCTGAATATTATTTTTCTTATTATATACAAACTATCATATACCTTATCTTTTTCTTCATTTTGATTGGGCCTAGATGGTGTAGTGTGGATGGCTCTGAATTGTCCATTGTTATTGAAAACTGATGTGACTCCTGTAAGATTTGATCGGTTGAATAGTGCAAATGCTGCTTTGTATTCAGCATTGAAGTTACGTAGTTGCTGTAAGAAGAATAGAACATAAAAATTGAGTCAGTGAAGATTTAGGCAGATTTAACAATTTTTTTATGATATTGGGACTAACAAAAAAGCATTCAATTAGTATAATTAACCTATAACTTCTTGATCTACCTCAGAGTACATTTCGCACACTCTTCTTACCTGAATGTATGGTAAGAAGATTGAGCGAACTATTATATTGGGCATCTGGCCCAATACAAATTTTATAAGAAAGAAATAGATATAATGATGATATCATTGCAGTTGAACTGCAGTGTTTTAATATCAATATTGCCATTTGAATATAAGCCATACCTAAAGGACATTAAGGGTTACTTCTGTGGCACTATAGTTACAACTATTTCTACCTAATAACAACATTATTAAAAACTAATGTGTGCTGATCTAATTGGTGTGGTATGAGACACACTTATATAACACATTCCTTAGTCCTCAGGGGTTAAATACTTATCTGCGGCCATACTATGGTCCCTCTAACCTTAATGTCAGGAAACTGTGTGTTTATTTGTTACATAAAACACTCTGATTTTGGAAATTATTTAGCTACAAAGATCTCTACTTTTGAAGTGTGTGAAATTTTATATTACATGTATGAGCCTCGAGATTATGTCCTTTTATTTAAGGTGTAAAAATTCTTCCTACATAGCGAAAATTGGGCACTGTAGCTGTATATCTGTCTGAAGATATTCTATCAAAATAGGTACACCGAAACATAATATTGTGCAATATAATAAATTTAGAATTTCGACTCACCGGATTTCTTGACTTTCTTGTTAAACTGTGTAACACTGAAGCAGATTTGCACAAATTGTACAATGTTGTGTGATAGTGTTTATTTACTTTTTTCTCCAACAGAAGATTGCTCAAATCTACACGAATCTTAGATTGAATTTTAGACGCAGAAAGAGTCGGTAATCTCTTGATTGAAAGCATGATTATAACCTGTTATGATTTCCTATAAAAATATTAAGAAAATTTGAAGAACTACTCTTTTTAAATCTTAAAAATCATTATCATTTTTGTGAAGCCGATTTCAACGTGAAATATTTTAATTTATTCAAGTTCGGTAAATTGTCTGGCCTGGCCTGACGTGACATGACATTAAGGAATTGTCAAATTTGTCATTGCTGATTACACATGTCATATGTCATGTGATGTGACTCTGACAATGACATGACACAAACTAAGCGTCATTTCAGTTCGTTCAGAAAAATGTATGATTCTAAAAAACACAATATTACCTCGTAACTTGAAATATTTTGTAATTTTATTAATTTATATGTAAAATGTGTGTTGTAACACATATTTTACATATAATATACGTGATATTTGTGTCATAAAAGTTTATTAATACTTTTTGTTGTTCTAGGTGCCCCACTAGATGTCACTACTAGCATGTTACAAAAATTATAAGGTCATTTTCGTATTACATTAAGATTTTATTCGTATGTTTACTCCTTTCTTACAAATAGGGTTTAAAGACGTTTACCAAAAGATAATTGTCGTGTACGCGAATGCGCACACAGAATATAATTATGTTTCACGTTATTAACAAGTGATTGTTATATTTCATTATTAATACTATAGGTAATATGCATATCGATTTCTTTATCATATTTATTGATAGAATTCATCGAAATAAGTTAATATTTTTGCATGTATAAAAAGTAATCGTTTCTTTATTAGGCGTTTGACATAGGTATATAAGATAAAATATATTGTTAAGCAAATAAAATATTTTTATTGTACTTACCTACATAACATTTATTACTATTTCAGTGTGTTTTAATGGTTCTATATTAATGAATTGACATTAATATAAACCATTAAAAATAAATAAAGCTTATTCGAAGTGGTCTCCATTTTCTTTTTTTAGCTTTCTACACTCAATAAAAAACGCTTTCTACACTCCGGTTCGATCCACGGCCAGACAGACATTGTTTGTGTATTCGTCTTTGTGTTGCACTCACGACACAGGAGAAAATCCTTACGTGTCGCTATGAGTGAAAAAAGCGTAAGCGTAATTTTTAATTGTAACAGTATCTATGGCCAGACTACAGTAAGAGATTACCAATGTATGAATACTTGAGGATTTTTATAATCATATACAAGACAGATATATACATTTTTTAATTTTATGCTTTTGATATTTCAAAATTACTTATAATAATACTAGTTCACGTAATACAGCAGGCCCAAAACAACAACAACACATTTATATTTAATTAAATGTATCGTCGTATAATCTCCGATAATAGTAGACGATCCTTCCACTATTTTTAATAAAATATATAAACAAACAGTTATTAAATTATAAACATTTGTATTGTAAATAAAACAAACATTTTCACCTCATTACATGTAATGAACAAAACAATAAGAAAAATAACTATCGTATTAGGTATGTCACCGTAAACCGCCAAAAAGTTAAGTTGCAGATCTTCTAGGGATGTGACTATATTAATATCGGTAATATTTATCGAATTCATAATAGTACAATCTCATTGTAGCTTAAAATGTATTAAAGATTGTATTCCTAACCCTAATTTTGTTATTAGGTACTATTCAATATTAATCTTATTTTCGTTTATTACAAAAAGTGGCGCTGAAATTTACAATACCTATTTAGCATCGAACTTTTTTGTTTTATAGAACTAAAAAATTGTGATAAAAAATGTGGTCGCTATAATAATTATTGAAGCATGACATTCATAGAATAAAGCAAAGTCATAAATCTACTAACATTGTTCAAAATATTTAAAACAAAAACCCGACTGCTTAAGACGATTTTTATGTTCATAATGATATTATAATTATTTAATTTAAGCTTTTTAAGAGATTTCGTCAAAATAGTCAATTAAAAGTATTATAATATATAATGTACCGTAAAACGCTGTAACTTTGCCAACTAAATACGATTTTGCATAATTCTCTTTAATTACAATATTTCTGTTTTGCTAAGTTTTTTTATTATTTTTATTGTTGATAAAATGGTAGCACCGACCATATTCCGACAGTTTAGTAAACAAAGTGGACGGGTGTGCAGGTAAATTTCGAGTGTTGAATACAATTTTAAATTTCTTCAAAAAAGAAAGTGTTTCTGTGCGGTGAGATTATCCCAAGATAAGTAAATACTGTTTATTTTCAATTTTCTTCAGGTTTATCTTATTAATCACACAATTCCAATTTAATAGATTTGCGACACATATTTGTCTATGTTTAGGGTTGTCACTAGATAAGGTTTGATAAATTAAAATTTAACGAATGTTTACCAGTACTAAATATGTTAGGGTCAAATTTTATAAAACTAATTCCTCCCAACCAAGTCAGCCTTATTTCGTTTCGTTAAATTTATTTTAACGTTAATGTATTTTTGATAAAAGCGTTTAAAGATAAAATTAATCAGACAAAATTTATTTTGTGTAGTGTTAAAATACATATTACTATAAAAAATACTGTATTATTTCCTCATCCAAACGTGATTAACTAATTCATTTGTTTAATCCTTCATGCATATATGCTGTGCATATGAATATAATAATGTGCTGATATGGGACAGTCGTATTGATATGCGATTGGTTCTTAACGAACTTTATCTTGGACACTGTTGAATAAAATAGAATAAGATTTCTGTTTCTTAATTCTACAAAAAAATTAACCATATTAAAATTGAAAATAAAGTAATGATAGAATATAACTTATGTCATGAAATCAATTATATTTTACAAAGTCTACATTATCATGCTATAAGAAACTGCCAACGCTGTTTGTACTTATGCAGGATTTTTATGATACTAAAGCAGCAAACGTTTGGTAAAACCTGGTACCTAGTCACTCCACTCACTCCATATAGACCACATCACATCCACACCCTTCCACCGATACAATACAAGAATAAGTTTGGCAGTGACAATACTTATATTGTTGACACAGGTTCGTCCTAATCCAGCCCTGCTATTAGTAGAGCTTCTGACAAAAGTATACTATAAGTAATGCTCAGAAGTTTTTGTCAATCTGGAATCTTAATCAAGTTCGACCAATAACGGAATTGGAAAAATAGTAGAGTTAGTAACGCGCGAGTTTATCATCAACATCAATAATTTAGCAGGAAGTGAAATAACTATATTGTCGGCCCACTAAGTACGAAAACTTCGTAACTTCGATTCAAGACGAAAGTCATTTATTATTGTCCTTTGGTGTGGAATTTTTTGAATGGATCGTGACTTAAAACTTTTGTTTCCGTTAAACTATGCGTTTCTTTTTTTATTGCAAAACAAAAAGTATGTAAGGCTGAACATAATGATTTTTCTAAAGTAATTATATTCGTGTGTCCCCATTTTTAATGCGATGCAGACTGGTAAACTGTTTCTACTGGACTTACCCAAAACGAGGTTTTTCATGATATGTATAGGTACATAACGATTTTTAAAAATAACAAAAAACACGTATTAATGAAGACTGATTATTTATTTATTGTTGGTGCTGAAATTCAATTTAACAAGCTTTAACTAATACAATGGAGATTTTAAAAGCTATAATATAGACACGAAACTATCAATAAAATCAGCTGATCGCAAGGATACACCCGCGTTTAGGACAGAAGTGAGGGTATTGAACTAAAACCTTCCCCAATATTGTGACCCTGAGATAAGGATGGATTTGGGGCAGGTCTCGAGGTCATTACACCGGGTGAGTACTCTCGTACTTTGTTACATGTGTGCATGACATGTAACAAGTGGCGGTGCCTCGTGTTATTCGGTACAACACTTCAAATAAAATTTTACGTATATCTTAAAAATAATATTATTGTGAACTTGTCTTTGTAGACTTAGATGTATTTTTGGGGAAGGTACTCATTTAGCTATAAGAGATCCTTTCTAATTCAGTAAAATATTATTAACTAATGCTTTCTGAATAGTTCCGAATTGAATTTGCAGAACGCGATCGAAGAATTATATGATGAAGATGAGATATAAATGAACAATGAGAAGAATAACTTTAAAACTAAGCATAATCTTGCGCATATGCATTCAAGTGTACTACTAAATACCAGTGTAACTTTAGCAATCTGTCGAAGTCGACATTTGGGCGAAATTACTGAAGCAAATTTTTTAAAAGATAACAATCTCGTCAAAAGAGATTGTTAAGGACTCCCACTTCCCTGTTACAAGAAAGATATTCAAGATGCTCTCTTCTATTTTCTCCTTACTTTCTATATCAACATTATTCTCAACTTTCGATATGATACAAAAATAAATCCACAGTATACTTTTCTGTGTAATAAATCACATATGAATACATGATACAGAATCCAATAGACATAGAATGTAGGTACATTTAATCATTACAATGTGAAATATATATCCCTAGAATTAGAAATAGCCTATCTTGAAAGAGTTTGCTGTAATTACCGCTTGTCACATAAGTAAACTTGTAACATTGTTAAAAATCTTAAAGAAAAAAACCCGACTGCTTAAAGTCAATGGATTGTCTTTAGTTTCGGTTCATAGTTTTTAAGCTAGAGTTTCAATATATTATATATCAATACAATATTTTATTTTTTATTATATATTTAAATTGAAAATATTATATTCAATATAATATTTTCAATTTAATGTTTTTTTTTTGAGTTAACGTCAGAATATAACATAAAAATATTAAAATATCTATTTATATTTTTATAATGGTCTATTTACTAGCTACTAAAATTACACTTGATATCCATATTATCGTGATAATAAAAAAGTCCCCGTCTCCACACCTTTTTCCATATTTTACAGCCGATTGGACTGTAGCGCGTGCCAAACATACGCTTGAAAAATATCACCGTCCTTCTGACGCACTCAGGTAAAAATCTATAAATATCATATTCATGAATCAGCCTCTCAAATCTTACCAAGAGTAAAACCTTCGTTAAAATAAATCCTGTTCTAATTTTAATTGACATCGGAATATAATGTAAGTAAAGTATGTTCTATAAAAACCGTTTGATATCTACGTTAAAACCTTATTACGATTACATACAAATACTTTATTGTATAAAATATAAGTTTTCTTATTGAAGAAATACCTACTTATCAGCGTCAGTGATAAATGCCCAATAAAGAAAAAATTAAAACACGCGTTGCACTTTCTCGTTGTTTGATATTTTTTCTTTCACGTAAAAATAGAACTTTTCGTACACCTCATTCGTAGCGTCTGTAAGCAAATCTATTTCATAAGTTTATTGACTAGCGAAGTCCAACGACAAGATTCTAATGTTTACGAACAGAATCGATAATATTGCTATGATTAATACAGTAGGCAGGTAATAAGTGCAATTCTTATGACGTAAATTTCAGCTATGTATTAAAATCAATAGACGTAATATCGAAATATTGAGAAGTAACGGCGTATTATGAGGCATGTACCCATATTAAAGTTAAATCTTTAAAAAAAAAACACCCGTTATATTTATCATTACTTATGACTACAGTTTGTAAGAACTTATAAGCAGTAAGCGGATAGTGTACCTATCCGAATAATAATACCAGATATTTTATTTTTTATAATGAACTCGAAAATATAAATGAATGAATACGGATACACAATAAAATTTACCTTCAACACTTTAACCCTAGATGCAGGGGTACTGGATGCATAAGTCATAGAAGTTAGTCACTGGATGCTTACGGTTATATAAATAATGAAGATTATTTCTGAAAATTTTCCTCGGTTTTCTTGCCTGCCTAAACTAAAGGAGTTAATTATTTGATGCTCACATTTTTACAATAAGGATATTTAACAAAGACAATAATAGTTACTCTGTAATGTTTATTATTCCGTAGTAATTACTCTGTTACATTTATAACGTGCTGTGTTGTTTGTTATTTTCCATTTTATTAAAGCGTGCATCTTTAGCTATTTTCAGACTTAAAAATAGCATTCTCAAATTAATTTATCTACAAAAATAAGGCTCGACTAATGAAAAAAGCACCATTTTTTAAAATTCGTATCCACATGGGGAAAGGGGTAAGTTTTAAATTGATTACTTAGTATTAAACAGCATAACAGAGTTGTAATCCCTGCTGTCAGATGCTGACTGTCACGTAAAGAGAATTTACCCTTTGTGTCATACGAAAATACGATTATACTTTTATGACTACAGTAGGATTTTCTGTTATATGTATAACATTTCCAGGACTTTAAAATCGAACAACATAGGTATACATATGTCTAAGCGCGTGTTTATAACTTGCTTAAAATTATTTTGCGTCGCCAATTTAGGCAAAATTTTGAGAATTATGATACCAAAATTACAACACATGTCGTTGAAATATTTGAAATGTTTTTATTATTCTTATACAAAGCAAAGATATGCGTCAGTACTGTGCATCTATTGTGTTTCTGTATAGATATTATTACAGGATTGAGAGACAATCATACACGACATCCTCGTCGTCTTTATCCGTCGTTATCCGTGTTATATAAAAATTACAACACATGTCGTTGAAATATTTGAAATGTTTTTATTATTCTTATATAAAGCAAAGATATGCGTCAGTACTGTGCATCTATTGTGCTTCTGTATAGATATTATTACTGAATTGAGAGACAATCATACACATTATAGATAAAATTTCAAATATTTAATATTAAATTGATTACACCCTTGCGCAATCAACTCAAGTACAAAATCACGAAGCTTTAGTTTTGACGTCTACCAACGTAAACACGATGAAAGGGAGAGAGTTATTAGAGTGAGACAGAATGGAACTACCCTCGGGGATAGACACGCCCCTTGGGAACGAGGGCTGAAGGTGAGGTTTGTGTCACCCCCCAGGGAGGCAGACGTTGAAGGGGGGCTTACACGCGTCACTCTGTAAGATTTCACCTTGTACATGCGAGCGGCTGTTGTCAGTTCCAGGATTTCCGGTTAATATATATATATATAATTCGTTTATTTTTTGGAAAAATATACATAATATGTAACACCTTAGTAACTATATACATTTCCAACAAACAAAAGGTAGCTTAAACTATATTCAGTGGCTGGGACCATCCTATTAAGCATTATAGAAATGCCTGTGCCAGGAGGCCCCGCTCTTCGATATCATTTCATATTACAGTATGTTTGTTAATTTTCACACGTAATATTTAACTTAAATTATTAACTATTTTACGAGTAAATAAGTTATCGAAAGAGAATTTGTGAGTGTGTAATTATATATGTGTATGTGTGTATATAAATGTATGTGTGTGTGTGTGTGCGTGTGTGTATGTATATGTGTGCGTGTGCGTGTGTGTAAGTGTGCTTATGAGAGCTTTCGTCCATGGAAAAAAAAAAGTAATAATCGATATTGGGCTGTTACAATTTTTCCTATTTCATACGGTTTAAAAGGGCTTCAGTGTCACTGTAATTCAGTGTTTTAATCCATTCT
>MOOZ01000177.1:39603-56992 GCA_002930495.1 Cecropterus lyciades
AGTATTAAGCTGAGTTTTAAAAGGTGGTTCAATTCTCCCATCTGAGTAAGTCTCCCGGACTCCCCCTACTTGGTTGCCATATCAGGACATGTTTTCCACAACTTTTTTAACACAATTCGACTTTATTTCCACAATAGTACTTAGTTGCCAAAATAGCACTATGTTATCACAATTGTATTTGATTGCCTTAATGTTCCCTTGTTGATACAATAGTACTTTGTTTTAACTATTTTATTTGGTTGCCACAATACTACTAAGTAGCCACATTATTGTGTACCAAACTAAAAACCACGTCCCACCAGTTCACATCGGACACATCAGTCCACCACTCCGGGTTCGCGGCGCTGTACTACATCGACGTGGACGAGTGCGCGGACAACAACGGCGGCTGCCAGCACGAGTGCCGCAACACGCTCGGCGGATACGAGTGCGCCTGCCACAGCGGCTTCACGCTGCACCCCAACAAGCATGATTGTAAGGAGGGCGGCTGTAAGCATGATATCACGCACCCGCATGGAACTATATTCAGGTCAGTCAAAGTACTTCTTATACAATTCTTAATATAATAACAAAATAGCCGTCACAAGACGCCTGACATATGTAAAACATCATGTTCATACAATCAATATGCAATTATGCATAAATGACAAGATGGCGACGCGAACTAAATATATGAATGAAAATAACGCCATCCACGAACAGTACCCCGCACTAAGTCGATACTTTATAGTTCCTAAAATGTATAACAGATGGCGCAAAAATAAATACGGTGAGGCGATCGCCATGCCAACAATCAGGATTATGTACGTCGATAAATGTTTCACATCAAAGAACTAGTTACGGTACTGACAAGAAATAGTTATGGCTGTTCATTCAAACCGCGAAGTGTTCTACCTCCTAGAATAAATAATGATAACCGTTTTTTCCAGCCCCAACTACCCAGACACGTATCCGTCCAGAAAAGACTGTGTTTGGCAATTTTCAACTACTCCCGGACATCGCATCAAGTTGATATTCAATGTATTTGAGTTGGAGCCTCATCAGGTAATAAACTACCTTACGAATAGTTTGAGTAAGTTTTTTTTTTAAATTATAAGCATGGGCATCGCCGACCATTGATAGGGGGAGGGGGGAGCATGACTGTATGGTGCAGTGGTTTTGCATTTCTAGGGGGAACTTTGACGGTACCAAGCATAGAAATCCTATGTATAAAACGTTTTATGAGTTTTCTAGATCAGGTAGCCCATCCCATCCTTGGTGACGCTCATGGCTTTTTGGTAACATACAACTGTAAATATGCCATCTATACCAAGAAAACGATTTATTCGATACGCTCATTTTCATCCTACCAACATTTCAATATCTATCAAAGACTGGTATCTACTGGAAAGAGTACCGCTGGTTATATTTCTAAAAGCTGACTATCAGCAACATTTGTACCCTGAAAGACTACAAACTTTTTTTTGCACATTCTAAAATATTCTGTAACATCGGAAACATTAATTATCAGGAATGCACATACGACCACGTGTCGATCTACGACGGATCATCAGCCGACGAGAAGACCCTCGGCAGGTTCTGTGGGAGCAAGCTGCCGCACCCGGTGGTGGCCTCGCAGAACCAGATGTACGTGGTCTTCAAGTCTGACGCCTCTGTGCAGAGGAAAGGCTTCCTGGCTACTTATTCAACTGGTGAGATATCATCTATTTCTCTATTGTATCCATTATTAACAAGAACAACAGTCTATTTGACAATAAGGAGATGAAGAGCTTCCTGACTATTTATTCAACTGGTGAGATTTCACTACATCTCTATTATATCCATCATCATGACTAACAACTGACCCATTTGACAATAAAGGTCATTGCGTTTTACAGCATTGTTTGGTAGACTTCACATACATTTGAGATTTGTTTTTATTTTTAATAATATTAAAGTAACAAACGAGCATGCAATCGTCCTGATGGTAAATGGTCACCCATGGACATCTCGTACCAACCTAAGATAAGGTGAGACATACGTAGGGCTGACCCTAGCATCAACAGCAGCAACGCATCCGCAACTGACCACGGATGCGTTGCTACCCTTAAGAAGTTATGACTCCTCAGATAAGTATATCATCCTTAACAGATGCTTTACACCAGCCCACAGCAGCACTAAATACTGCTTTTAGGGTCCAAATAGGTACGGCAGTGGTGCCTCCGAAGTCGAAATAAACAGGGTTCTTTATACTAAACTTTATCGACCTATTCTTTACCTATTTCTACTTTAATTTCCAGCATGCGGAGGCTACCTTGCCGCGACAGAGGCTGTCAAGCACCTTTACTCCCACGCCCGCTACGGTCATGACTCCTACGAGTCCAGGGCTAACTGCGACTGGAGCATAGTGGCCCCTGTTGGCCATTTCGTGAGACTCACCTTCTTGACGTTCGACTTGGAGCCGGAAGCTAACTGTGGATATGATTACGTACAGGTGTTTGGGGGGGTCGAAGGCAGTGCGGGTGATTATGGCAGTTTTTGTGGGACCAAGGTAAGAATCTCATTTTATGGATTCAATAATATATATAATAGGATAGTCAAGATTAACATACGGAGTGACGTTCTTTATTTAATTATAATATGTAGTACTTAAGAGATATTTTGTTTTTCAATGGCTAAAGAATGACAAAACTTACAATGCCTAGAAGCTTGTATTGATCATCACCACTTATACAAAGTTTAGCAACTTTGGTGTAGACAGACTTAGTATGACAGACAAAATACATTTTCATACATTCAGTTTCATTGTACTTCCAATTGTAGCATCGGACATAATTGTGTTAGCTACTAATCTGCACATTCTTGTAGCGTCGAAGCAGTTTAGAAGAACAACGTGTTCTAGACCTTTTCCAGTTATGGCAAATTTATGTTCTAGATAAGGGTGAATTATTACATAATTACTAATAGCATGATAGCATAGGATTTTAGCAAAAACCGGTTTGACACGGGTTCGATCCCCGGCCAGCAGACATCTGGTGAATTTAGATTTCTGTTCTGAGTTTGGGTGTTTGTGTATTCGTCTTTGCGTGTGTTCTTGGCGCCCGCGACACAGGACAAAATCTTAGTGTTATGAGTGTAGAATGCGTTATTTATTATTTATTTAAAGGCTATTTAAAATCAGATGTATGATACTATTGTACACGTTCATTCACTTACCAACAGGTACCCCCAGAAATAATATCAACAACCGAAGCTCTACTGGTCAAATTCCGGACGGACGACTCAATCGTGTTCAAGGGTTTCTCAGCGTCGTACCAGACGGTGAAGCCGGAGATGTGGAGCGGGGAGGACTCGGAGGAGGAGGACGACATGCCGCCGCTGGTGGTGGGGCGGCGCGGGCTGCGCGCGCCGCTGCGCTTCGTGCGCCGCCCCACGTGACGCCGGCGCGGTCGCCGCCAGCGACATCTGTAGGGACGGGGAACGGGCCGGGAAATGATATACGAGGAGACTAGTGACAGGAAATTATGTGGGTAAGCTGAGTGACTAATCGATGTCGGGTCTACTTGAAGAAAGGTCGGATTGTTAAGTTGCATCATATGATATTGATGATTGGTCATAACTTTCTAATATGTTACATGATATGCGGTTTTTTGAATTTGTTTTCCGATATTTCACCGTGTAACAGGGTCGAAATATCGGCAAATATAAATTTAAAAAAACGCGTATTGTGAATACCCGTAAAATATTAAAATGTATCAATTCCACCATAATATTAGTCTAAAATCATATATCATAAGTCATAACTATTTTTTTTTTTACCTTTCGCCTATTATACTCAATTTGAGTCAATACTCAAATTGAGTATAACACACTCAGGACTTGTACCAAGTTAAGTTACACTTATACGCAGTAGCACCTAAGTGTAACTTTCGTACCAATACAATGAACAGGAGTACTTCGGGTATTCCTCTATAAAATAGCTACCATATTTTACTTTCATTTTTATGATGAAATTATGCAAGAATTATATTCAAAAACTTTTGAACTTTGATCGGATATATTACAATTATATCCAAATTTGACCGCAGACCCAACGTCCATTAATCGAATACGGTAAATCGGATGATATGGGAAGGATGGAACCAATTATCTCATATACACCGTTGCGTTTTGAACGCAGCCGTGCCCCCGCCGCTGGCAGCGACATCTATGGTGAAAGGAAACAGACTTGTGGATAACCATGGTGACTAATGGATGTCGGATCTAATTGAATAAAATTTCGAGATATTTCTTTAGTCAGATATATGACGATTGACGCGCCTTTGTTGCACATTTCAATTTTGTAGTAATATTACTTCTTACATTTTTGAGCGTAGACCCGACGTCCGTTAGTCGTATACAGTAAATCTGATGTTGGTACGCCTCTGTGCTATCGCCCTACAGTGACATCTGTAAAGTAACTTAATAAGTAAAAATACGTCGAGCCTAGGAAATTAATTAAATGAATGAATAAGTAACCAACAAGTTCCGAGTAACCAATTATTATAAGGTTGCCGCATCTACTGCGTTCAGGAAAATAGTATAACTACTGCGTAACGAATATCCGAAGACCACAATAAAGCAATTCATGTCGAGAAATTTGTTGGTCCTTGATACGGTGAGAGTAGAGCACTACCTCAAACGCTCCGCAGTATGAGACGTGCATTATAAAAATATGAGTTGTTCAGCAACGCAACTTTATAATTGTTCACTTTAATTGGTTAAATTACAACTGGCTCACTTTGTTTTTTCATTTTGTCGCACTTTTAGTTCGGATATTTGTTCGCAGTCCCAGACATTGGTTGGGTAATCGATATAAGGGACACAAGCAAAAACATATCGAAGTAAATCGGACTCGAAAAACTGTACCAGAAAAAATAACGAAAGGTTTCCCTATTAAAAATACCATCAGTTTTTGAAATTATTGTTTCATTTTTTAATAAATTTATAGATAATCATTCGTCAATGCGATTTTAACGCCAGCATTGATTACAAAAACTACTATCTACTATCTATAAGATTTTATTTTGTTTATTATATTGTACGTTGGCCTGGACACAAATATTTTTGCCACAGTTTAAAAAAAAATCTAATTTTTCAAAACTTTTTTTCTTGATTAGATTTTTTATCCAAATAGAAAGCATGTGTTTATTATAATTGGTATATTTGCTTGTTGAGGTTTGCAAAGAATTTGATTTGAAGTGTTTTGGATAGCCTTAGTCATAAATTGCCATTTAACTATTGAGTTCCAAATTATTTTTGCGACTGAATTCAAATGTAAATAAATTATTTGTAGTTTAACTTAGGTTTAATACTTAATAGCGGTTACCATACAAATACTCAATTAATTAGATGGGCCAGCCGAGCCCAATTTTGATACTAAGATTTAATTTTAACATGCCATGCTAACCAAAGAATGTTCAAAGTACACCAAATTAGAAGTAGTCATGCTAATTTGTTTTTGAGAACTTATTGTGTTCGTACTTATATTACATGACAATATAAACTATCTAAGTGTTTTAGGAATAAACGATAATAATTTATCAAACACGTACAATTATTATGGCTTACCATATATTATTTGTGTAGTATACTAGTATACTAATAATATAGGAATCAGTAACGATTTTTAAAGCACAATTATTACCTCAGAATGCATTATTATTCTGAGCAATTAGAAAAATACTAATATGACAATACATAGGTAGTATTTAAGAATAATATAATAATATTAGGAAATAGGTGTTCAAGTCCATATCATCATACGAAATTTGAAATAGTTCATACGATTTTTGATAATAGAAATACTTAGATATAAAATAAACACATTAATTAATTTGTGCTACTGATTCTATGCGTTAAACTTTGTATAATATCCAAGTTGAATTTATGTGATGCGTTTCAGCTGAGCCAGTCAAAAATATCTTTAATCTTTATCCTAACGTATGAGACATGCTATAAACTGAATTACTTGGTTTTATTTCTTTTATTTTTTGAAAGTACTATCACAAATATGGACAACGAAGTTATACAAAGTTAATTGCATAGCATTGCACGCACTATGGATGTAATCAACAATAAATTATTCGAATAAAGCAAAAAATCAACTTAGTAATCTTATTATCGCTACATCCTATTTTATCATGCCAAAGATTGATAACCATAACTCAATACTAATATTTCATTCGAAGTCTGGGGAACCAAACTACCTCTGAAATAGTTTGGAAAATCTGTTATGTGACGAAATACAATTCACAGTATAATTTAGCTCTTTAGTACGTTATTGTTAATAAATTATTTATCTGAACTATGTACTCCATCTTATTTAAAGCCTCCTACGATTTTCATGTTAAAGCTTTACCAACTGCATTTAGATCTCAAAGGTTAATTTATTTCTAAAAATATGTTTAATCCATTGTTATTTGTATGTCAGTTTATATTGTTTTACAAAAATACACACATCCAGTGCAATAAGAAACAATTTGTTAAGAAATTCAATTATTGTAAAATGTATTCAGGTACAATTATAATTAATAATGTGCCAAAAGTTGATACTTACTTATTATTAAATTTAGAATGAATAAGCTAGTGTTTTGTAACTTAGTCATGGAAATATTTATAAATGTAGGAATGTTACATTATTTTTTATTAAAATGTGGAGAAATACCATTGTTGTTTGAATTATTCTCACCATTGTCATTTTATAGTAAATAAAAATAGGGTCCAAATTTTTTTTTTAATGAATAACTTTAAAACCTTTGCTTATTTTACTAAGTGTATTCAATTACTTAAAAAGTGTGTAGTGAATTGGCTGATGTAGAACATTCAAATTGATAAGAAATTTTATGTCATGTAACCGCTGAACAATAATGTTTCGGATACACAGTTTCTGAAACATCAAGTAGATGTTTCCAAGAACAATGTTTCGGAAACTCTGCTGTCCATACAGTCAATTGCTTACGTCATGTTGGTCGAGGAAGTAGTGTTGTGTGGTGCATACATTTTATTGCATAAATCCATTTCAAGAAAAGAAAAATATGGTCGGTCAGAAATTACTTGCTAAGAAGACAAGACGTATTAAGTGATTTATGCATGTTTGATGGATCATTCATAAACTTTCTAGGAATGTCAAAATCAGATTTTGAATAACTTTTGCAAAATATTGGCCCATTATAAAGAAACAAGATAGGTACAAACTTACGAAGTGCAGTTACCGCTGAAACAATACAAAGACAGACAAAGACAAAAAACTTTACTTTAAAATACTGAGCTACTGGAGTTTCATATTCTTCAAGTTCGTACACATGCCCTGAAAGTCTTTTTAAAAAAATATATTTTTCTTTTATATTAAATACATATATTATACATGTGTATATATATTATGTTCTTTAACCCAGTACTACAGTTTTACTTAGGATACAAATACAGATAAACACACAAGCATGCGAAGAGTAAAACCTGTCAGTTTATACTGTGCATAGCATGTTAGGGTAAAATAGATCGATCGGGGAATTTACTTTTGACTTCCAAACTACATCTTAAGGAGAAGAAGAAGTATCATCGTAGAAGTCGGAATAACAGCACTGCACAAGTCACTCGGGCTCCTTTGCACACAATAAAAAAAAATGTTTATTTTAGATATAAGTTTGTATTTTCTATTTTGTTGAGCAATAAAGAGATATGTATAAAAATACATCTTTATTGCTCCTCATTGATCTTAAAACTGCTAAAGAAATGTCAAAAACGCTTAAAACATAAAACATTAACTTCAAAACAACTTAAATGTTTCAATATAGTTCTGAATACATACATTAATTGTTATTACGTACTAATATTAAAATATGTAACCGACTAGATTGAATTAGGGTACTATTCATTATTACATTGCATATTACATTATTACTATCAACAAATTTACAATTAAAATTCTATTCCAAGAAATGTATACCGATAGATGCCGTCTTTTTCGCATCATGACACGCCGTATCGCCACGCCCATGACCGGTCTACTGCACCGCATTACATGCCTCACGTCAACATTATATTGAAAGTGAATACTGATTCACTTATTTATTAATTATTAGATATTTTAGGCTAGGAAGATACGAATAAGTGGGTAGGTACCCCATATACTCATATCATAGATAGAAAGATCATATATCATAGACTTTGTCCGAGGTCGATGTTAAGTAGTTGGAAGTAGATTCGAAGAAGATTTGTTTTATTTTAAAATCTACCTTCAAAACTCATCTGGCTAATTTAATTCCTTCTAGCTTTATAATGGGGAGCCATGCAGCTTTCCAATAAATCGCAATCCGCTTGGTCCGACAGCTTAACGTGATTTGTGAAGCATAGTACGACTTATAACAATTAAACACTAGCAACCACACTAAATAAAGCGCTCAGATTATCTTGTGTACTTGATATTTTGTTTTTTATATATATTTTTTTTTCATTCTTTTCGAAATTCAGCAAAGTCGATTAAATAAAAATCGATTATTATTTTATACAGCATCAATATCTAGCAGCCCAACGTACTGACACATCAACGTCACCAACTGTCACGCCGTCATCTCAACCGTCACTTGCTCGTTCAATTGTCATTCTAAAGTCAAAGCGCTACGTAACGTGATGTTATTTATTTATTACGTACAGTTTTTAGCAACGTCTTTTTGACGAATACTACAATAAATTTTAATTATTAGATATTTTTGTTGTATATAATCGTTATATATAGTGCAATGGCAACGGTGGCTTTTAAAGTTAAAAGTAAAAACGGGCAGCAGATTTTAAAGGATTTGACCTCTGATAGCACTGTGGGTGAACTAAAAATGTTTCTGTCGAGTATATCGGATGTTAATATTGAGAGGATTTGCGTGTTGTGTGGCTATCCGCCGAAGCCTTTAGATATTAGTAACGATGGTAAAAAGTTGAGTGAAATAGGTTTAAAAACTGGTGAGACATTGATTGTCGAGGAGAAAGCTAACCCCACACCGAATACAACTCCGAAGCACGAACCTTCCAAGCCAGTGGAGAACGGTGTAGCGTCCCACGAACCTATAGGTCCCTGCAGACCAGGCATTTTAATGAAAAAAGTTGTTCCTTCCGATAATTCTTGTCTTTTCACTAGTATAGGTGAGTGTGCATTTTCTTATTAAACAAAGAACAGTTAGTACGCAACGCTAGTCTGAATTTACGTCATAAAAATAATGTCGCTTAACCAAACTTCCGATAATAGTGTTCTAGTAATTGTTATATCATTTTACTTCTTGTAAATTTGCCTCAAAAAGTTCATTATTATTCATTTTATACTATATTTACATCACAAATGTCCTCCAAATAAATTATCGTGTAATGAATTCTACAAATATTATTGCATATGTTATTAACAATAATTTTTCCACTTATAATATCAACATAACTAAATATCTTTCATATAGATGTACATTAAAATAATGGAGTCAGTTAAATGTTAACTTTATTTAACATTCACACAACTTTGTTGTAACTAAGATAAGAAAGAGCAAACAATGGGCATTGTTGTGTTTATATGCAAGGAGGGGACTAAAAAAATTATAAACATTATTAAAAAAAAACACGCTTTCTACACTCATAGAACCACACTAGGATTTTCTCCTGTGTCGTGGGTGCCATGGACACACAAAGACGAATACACAAATACCCATACCCTCAACAGAATCTAAATTCATTCAGATGTCTGTCTGGCCGGGGATCAAACCCGGAACCCACTGCATGTCAGACCGGTATGGTGACTGCTCCACCACGCGGGTTGGGTATTAAAATGATATGTGTTATAACCTCTGTTACAGTCATTTGTTAATTATCTTATCACTGTATTCATAAATAAAAAGTAGTAAACAAGTTAATTAACAAGTATACTATACGTATACTATTTTCACTACAAATAATTAACATAACGAGACTTTCTACACTGTTGTTACATTTTAATATGTGGGATCTTCTTACCCTGCGCCCATCTTATAATTGTTTGCGGTAATACTTGTCAGTGGTATTGGAGATGGAATAAGGATTAGTCAGGACTCAAGTTCTCTATTTAGACCAGGCAGATGCTCAAAAGAATAAATAGAGGGTTTATTATTATTGTTCAATAAGATAATATTTGAAATTGTTATAAGATAATGAGAAAACATTAAAATTATACCAACTTCATTCAATTGCTTCTGGTTCTTTTATTTTAAATTGCATATTATTGAATCAATTTACAGTAGATACTTATGCTATATGCATATTACTAACCCCCATATGATTATACTGACTTCAATGTAAATGCCAAAATATTTTACCATTCTCAACGGAAGCCGTGTTTATAATGTCTTGTAATGACAATATAGTAATTTAATAGTTTTATATATGCTATATCCTATATACAAAGTATTTTTAATATAAGTATGTTATATTGTCCATTCAATACATTACATTTTAATTTTGTCACAAAAAAGTTTTTATGGGACCTAAACATAAAAGATTACATATTATTATAATCACTGATTAAAGCAATTATGATGTATCATTTGTTATGTTTTACTACATACAATAATCTAAAAAATCACTGAGTCATGTTAGAATGTTCTATGACTAGTCCATTCTGACCTACTAACCTATTATCACTAGCTACAAATTTTATGCCTACTACCAATACTTTTTATTGGTATTTTTTGCAATCAATAAGCGATGAAATGTCTGGCTGTCATTTTTGCAAGCACATTAATATTTAGAATTTGTAAATAATAAAATTTGCCATTGTTTTCAGGTTTTGTATTAAATGGCCAAGTGGACACATCTGTGCATCAATTAATGCGTCAAATAATAGCAATGGAAGTGGCAAGTGATTGTGATACATACAACGAAGGCATGCTCGGCAAACCCAACGCAGAATATTGTGCGTGGATACAGCAACCGAGCTCCTGGGGTGGTGCAATCGAGGTATTGCTTACAATGTCTTAGTATCATAATGAATTTTGATTAAGTACAAAGTAGATGGAAAAAATTAAATAGAAAAAATATTCTCATGCAATCATACAAGTTTAATAAAGACCCCAAACTTTTTAATTGAATACTGGTTGAAATATTTTAATTTCATCTCCTAGAACATTGAAAGATTACAAATTGTAGTTACAATTTTTTTATGATTGGAATTTAATTGTTTCACTATTTAATTTTCTTGCAAAAAAGCATTATAAATATTACGTGTTACCTAGGCAAGTTTCACCTATATTTCAGCATGTTTGAAACAATCTGATTTAACAAAAATCATATAAAAATTGTAAACTACAATGATATTATAATATTTTTATTTATACCCAATTTGACTTGTCATTTACAGGTAGCAATACTTTCCCGTTTTTATGGTTTGGAAATGGCTGTTGTGGATACATTGAATGCAATTATTAACAGATTTGGAGAAGACAAAAACTATGGTCAAAGAGTGTTCCTGTTATTTGATGGTGTTCACTATGACCCATTGTACTTGGAACAATCAGATGTAAGTGAATAACAATAATTCTATTATCTAATCCTATTAATCATCATTATTTATGTTTACGGGTTACATATGAAACCAGTAGTGAAGGGTGAGTGGTTCAGAGGGGGCCATAACCCCTAGCAGCATGTCTTGGGGGCTGTAAATCTGTTTCTGTCTGTATTACATGACAGTTTTTCTGTTGGATTTTTTTTAAGAGTATACAAAAAATTGGCGACTTCTTTGGTTGTCAAGTTGCAGAGACAGGTGTCAAAGACAATTTTTTAGCCGTTTTAAATTACTAAATTGGTGTCAACGAATTCAACTTTAGGTACACAACTGCATGGGTCACAAATCAGAAACTGCTTCACTCATCTCTACTATTTGAACAAAATAAAACCATTACCCAACAATGCACTGCACCACCTTGCTATTATATATGAAGTAGGGATGTAACAAATGTCATATTTTTAACATTCATTCATAAAAGCGAATATCCGTCGATATTCGCGAACGCGAATATCTGCTGATGACATTCGCGAATGCGAATATTTAGTAAATATGTATATATTTTTCATACCAAATGTACCATACAGACAGCATAATCAAGTGATATCAAAATAATGTGATGAAAATGTACATCAAATAATTGTGACTACCTGTCGAAGCAAAAATTGCAAAAATCACTTGATTATGTTGACTATTAATGTCAGATATTTTTGCACCACTTGTGAAGATAGATATTATTGAACTCATTCTTGGGGCAGATATTTTTGCTGATGTGCCCATAGTCAGATACTTATGCTCGTGACTGTACAGCCGTTATTCAACATTTTGAAACTTATTATGTTATAAATGTCTATAAAAAATAAACCAATCATCAATTATGTCGCATTCCAGGGTGGTGTCCAAACAATTTTTCCAGCTGAAGACATGGAGATTTACAGGGAAGCGGAACAACTGGCTCACGAAGCAAAGTCTTCCAGACAGTTCACGGACTTAAACAAATTCACCCTCAAATGTATGATTTGCAACCAATTCTTTACGGGACAAGTGGAAGCACAGAAACACGCTAAGGAGACAAAACACACCAATTTTGGAGAGGTCTAGCAAAGGCCTTCTGGCGTAAGCTTATCATCATTGTGTCCACTTGCTCATAAAACCATTGGTATTGAATTTATTCAATTTATTGAGTTAGACATATTATTGTGGTGAGGTGTTGTGCTCCGAATGTAGATAAGAAACTTGCAACTAGAAATCAGAACCTTATATTCTATTGACACTTGTGGCCCAAGTAGTGATGATGGCCACTATACCTGTCTGACGTTCGGTTAGTCTCGGGTTCGACTCGTGAGCAGGCACAAGACAAAATGATGAATTTTGAATCTAAATTCTATTAATCTAAAAAATCATTTTTTTAGATTTGTACTCTGGGTTTTAGTATTTGTGTGTCCATGGCATCCAAGAATGAGAATCGTAGAGTGAGACTATGAATGTAAAAACTTCATCGACATGTATTCCAATTTATAAGAGAGGTAAATAACTCCTCAGTACTAAAATTAAATTCAAAAATATGAAAATTCCCAGATCATGTACATATGTTTTGACGCAATTTTACAACTCTAATGATATTTTGACCTACACGCAGTCGTGTCGGAGTACCGCCAAGTTAATCAAGGCGTAACCTTAACAATGTGATATTGGTGTTTTTCACATAGGTTGTTATTATTCTGCTTGAGAGCTACCATGTCAGACAAATACGCGTCTAATTTAAAACAGCCGTCTCTGCGTTATGCGTTAAAAACCGAACTCATAAGTTACCTCGCCTTATCCCTCATGTGTAGTCATATTCAAACTATAACCCAGTTCCATTGGAGGGATGTTAATATCATCATAGGTAATTTCAAGAGCACTTAACACCTCAATATTATACAATATCTCTAGCCTTAAATATTGTTCTCAAAATCGAATACAGGAAAAGCTCCTTATCCGCCCAAATGCCGTGAATATAGAAACCGTGAATGACCAACAGTGATCAAAGAAAACTGATGTGATACCAAAAGGCGACGAAACTGTTTACTACATCCGCGAATAAATAAAATATTAGCCGCGCATACAGGAAAACGGTCACAATTTTTGTACCCGTGAATACTGAAAACGCGAAAGCGGAAACCGTGAATAAGGAGCTTTCACTCTACTCCGTGAAATTGTAATTATACTGTCACAAACTTTGTGAGTGTTTGATATTGTGTGTGTGATGTATCACGTGTTTGTTTGATTGATTGGGATTTTGCGGCAGTCATTTACAAATGTGTATGAAAATATTTTAAATCGATAAATTTGTGTCTTAAATCAATCTTAAATTATTATATTCAGTCTGCAATCAAAAGAGATTGATAACATCACAATTTTTAAACAATAATTTATTTATTTATTTACAAACATCGTTTTGGCAAAAGTAAGCAATGTTTCTCTAATAGTAAATATTGTTAATAGAAATGATAGTGTTAATGCTGTTTATTTAAATTGTTATTTTTACTTGCTTTAATGTTAAAAATCAATAAATGAATTTTATTAATCAAAGCCACTATGTATAAACGTCGAAATTATTTAACATTTATTGTTAATGATAATGTTGTTAATAAAAGATATCAAGATTTATAGTGGCAATGTTAAAATTATGTATGTATATTGTATCATATCATATCCTTGTTCATTGGTATTGCCTAATGTCACAAAAATAAACCATATTGGCGTATTTTAATATAATTCTATGAGGGTTTCTCTTTTTATTGTAATTTACATAGATATATATTGTTCATACAATATATCATCATTTATTTTCATACCATTATGGTATCCCATTTATAGAAAATCAATAAATGTAAAGGAAATAATGTTTCCTTGCAAAATTATAGAGATATGACGTCAATTTTCAGTGCTCTTTTATATAAAAAAAAATCCGCATATGGAGTTTCCGCACACAATGACTTGTCAATATAAATTCCAGGGCATCTATGCCCTTTTTGGAATATACTTTTAAACGAAGAAAGTGGACACAATTAATTGTAGGGCATATTTTAGGTATAAAAAATAATTTTACTTGTTCTATGTTGTTTTGTTTAGGCAAATCTATGAATAAACCTAGCCTTCCTGTTACTGCCAATGTTTTTTTCTTCAGGTATTTATGTAGCTTTTAATTTTCACGTGCTCAAGTAATCTCGTTTAGTATTTCTCCTCTAAGCACTTTTCACATTAAAATTTATCACTAGATAATCCTTGGAAGTTTGAATGGAATTTAATGTTAATATTAAAATATTTTTAATTTTATTTTGGTTTTTATTTTCGTTGGTTTATTTCGAGAGCAATAATTATATTAAGCGATTTTATTAAAGCTGAAATACAGATATTATAAATGTTGAAGTTAGTAGGGTGATCTAGTATGGAGTAGTTATCAATTTGTTAGCGTAATCAATAGTGTCCGACCGAAGGTTGATTTTTGGCCGACGCCGAAGCCGATTATGGCCACAAACGAAGTCGAAGGTTGAAAACCATAAAATGGTTAATACGGATTTTTTAATGATTTTATTCTAACTTTGGATAAAAGTAACTCCTAGATCTAATTTATGACTTTACTACTTTTCTAAAACGATAACAGTTCGAATAATGTGAATTTCATACACAACTAGTGACGCAAGCTGACAATGGAGATTTCGTTAACCCTTGTGCTTCATCATCTCCATCGCGGTATCGTGTTTTCGTTATAGTTAGTTCAATTTAGGCGCTTGTTAGAACCTTCGGTTTCGGTTCATTTCGCCCATTTTAGCCGAAAGCGAAGGTTTCGCCGAATGTAGTCTTTTGGCCGAAGTTGGCCAAGCCGAAGCTTCGGTCGGACACTAGTAATCAATGATTCGATAATGTAAGTACCTCATTATACAAGTTTATACATAACAGTTTATCTACAGCTTTATTCATATTAAATCTCGAATAGACTTATGACTGTTGAATATTTTATTAACACCAAAGATATAAAATATTCGATACGATAGTGCCTCCAAAGTCTCATTAATATATTGTTATATAGAGTTGCTAAGGATTTGAACGTACTGCCGATGCCCGTGTTCCGGTTGTTATAGGTTTAGATTGAAACATATTAAAGTAATATTTAGTGTAGTTGTCAGCACGAAATTGGAGCTGTTTTAGGTGTAAAGGTTGTGCAGTATTCGAGTTTTGAGAGGTTCACCTTATTAGGGGAAAGGTTACGTTATAAGGGAAAAGCTTAGTATTGTTCGTTAGTATTTTAAATGATCTCAAAATTAATAAGAAGTTGTAGTGGTTCATGCATTTTATATTTAACCCTTTGCACTCGAGCGGCCCCCGTCAATTTAGTGTCAACTCGAGCGGCGCTGCGGCGTCCGAGTGATTTGAAGGCTTAATCGAGCGACGCTGCTACGATCCTATGATATTTTGTATCTTGATCTCCTTATTTGCGTTGTGCAATGAGATATTTTTCTCGGAAGTACTATCGTGGACTAGGCTGCTACAAGCGAAACGGCCTCGATAAATAAACTGACTGACAAACTATATCAGCTATTAGTTGTAGTTAGCTGATAACTAATTGCAACGTACTAGGGACCTTGTGATCAAAATTATAAGCGACAACCTTATGAATTAAGTATATCGGATATCTACAATTTTATCCCTGAAAATATAACGTACAAGTTGCGGTGCTTTATGTGCAATATTTAAACGTAACATAGTTAATTCAACGTGTTACAACTACAATGTATGTCATCGTATTCTTGAGATAGTTTTGACATAGGTGTACGTAAATATTCCAATCCAAACGACATAATATACGCCGTATATATTTCTCTTTAACAATGGGGGTTGATGTCAAGAGCACTTATAATGTCCAGATTTATCTTTGTTGTAGCCTTAATGACTTCCAGAGCTCAAGTTTCGTGCTTTAAACTATTAAAGGATAGTGAAACGCTAGATTTATTTTAAATAGTACACGTAAGTTTTGGGAGACTATTTTTATATAAGATTAAGGATTGCGATGGATTATGATTGGTTTGTAAAATTGTCCTAAAATTCAGTTTTAGATTTAGTATCATTTTGATTCTTACTTACTATCACGTGGTTTCCCACAAATTTGCCTATTTTAATGTCTTTTTTATAGCATTTGATTCTTAACTTATTTAACCCAATGTTAATTCTTAACATTATTAATTTTAGCAGAAATCCTGTCAATAACAATAGCATGTGATCTAACAGCTTGCCTTAAAATTGTCTGTTACCGCCTGGCTGAATGGTTAATAAATAAATTTTGATAAATACCTTTCTTTTTGTACACCCTATTTTAATTTTCACGAATACAAGTACCTCGTGGGAATGTGAATAACCATATATTTTTAATTCAGAGTTAAAATGCTGTTTTAATAATATTACACACTAATAATTTACCCTTAATATTCAGTTTGAATGATATTGTGATACATTTGATAAAAATAATCTTGAAGTTAGGAACGATTTTAATAATTATAACTATATAGGTTACGGATGCAGATAAAAATACGAAGATCTTTTTTGCCGAGTTAACGAAGTTTTCAGATGATAATGAACATATCTGAAACAAAATAATGTTTATTTTGTATGTGTATCAAAATATCATTGGAAAGAAATATGATAAGAAAGACGCGAGAACTTTACGGTAGTTATAAAACAATGTGATACATATCGCGCTTAGATGGAATAATATAACGACTCAAAAACGCAAATTTCACAGGAGTCAGGTAAAAGTTAAACAATGCCATTTGTGTTTATCTTTTTAATTAACGTTGTTAAAATTATAAAAATATATTAAAG
>MOOZ01000177.1:82537-99106 GCA_002930495.1 Cecropterus lyciades
GGACTAAAAGGAATCCTATTAGAAAGAACTGTTTACATGTTTCAAACGTTAATACATAAACGTTAGTACTAATATTATAAATTCGAAAGTTTGTGAGGATGTATGTGTGTTTGTTTAACGTTTATGCAAAAACTGCAAAAGTGGATACTTTTTACCGATACCGTGACATGACCCCAAGCGTACCAAGCCGCGGGATAGAGCTCGTGTTCTATAAATCTCGAACAATAAATGAAAATCTTAAATGTATACATTGAGGTTACGGGGTTCCAATTCCATACACGCACCTTTGATTTTTCGAAGTGTGTACATTATAAATTATTTATCACTTGCTTCAACGGTGCAAGGAATTATCGTGAAATTCCCACTAGGCGAGCGTGATGACTACCACCTAATCGTCCTTACACTTAGCAGATACAGGTGCCCAGCAGTGGGACAATATGTGTTGATAAACCATGTTGATTTAAATACGCGCTGTTATTGCTTCCGTCCGCTTGGTTACAGTGCGTAGGTAAGTTGCAATTATCCAGTTTACTGTTGCATAATAATAATCTATATTTAATAATAATAAATAGTAGCAATTAAACTTGCAATATAATTAAACCAAGGATGTTAAGGTGAAGGGTATAGCGAGCAGTGATAGCCGGCCTCTCAATCAGGGGAAGAGGTTCGAAGTTGCGTATTAGAAATTAATTATCACTGCTTACGGTAAAGGAATACATCGTGAGGAAACCTACATGCCTGAGAGTTCATATAAAAAAATATCTCTCAAACACACACATCGTGAAGCAACCAATTCGCACTTGGCCAGCGCGGTGGACTATGGCTTAAAACTCTCTCAATGTGAGAGAAGCCCCGTGCCCAGCAGTGTGTCAATAATGGGTTACGACGAAGGTGTGTATCCTGATTTAAAGGGTAAGGCGACGATACGGCACATATTTTACAGTAAGAACGAAAGGGACCTAACTCAAAATTTCAGCAAATTTACTTTAAAGTAACTCAACAACGTAGTCTATTTTCGAACGTATTAAAAATGACGATTTCGTGCAGATAAGGACAATCATACACTTTAGGTCACCATAATAACTGTACTGCACTTTAAGAAACTCCCCTAAATGCGAACAAAATTTCCACAAAATGCTAATTTCGCATTAGGTCCCTTGTATTCTCATCGTAAGAAAAGAGGCTATGTAACATTTAACCTAGGATTATCAATACATCTAAAATCAATCTTAAGTCGACTTATATTTTATTTTGGGCTAATCAAAAGTATCCTCATTTGGCAAAGGCACCAGACTAGATGATCATGCCTGCGTTGTGTTGTGGTCCGAGCTCAGACTGAGCTCGGACCTTGTAGGTATATATGTACATATATGCACAACGTTAAAAAGACTTCGATAGCGTGATTCAGAATATTTGTGGCGACTTCTCGCAAGTCATCAAGAGATGGCGCCAGTCGTGTATTTCGACGGCCACATAAAATAAGATAGATTGCAAGTTGATCGTTTATTTTTGCTTCTACAAAAAACATCTTTTTGATACTTGAACAGCATTAATAAATATCTTTCAAAGACAAATGTACATTGTTGTACGTCGTCGATGTCAGGCTATTACTGTCCCACAGCTGGGTACGCGTCTCCTTTTAGGGGGATAGGGATTGAGGCCATAGTCCTACGTGCGTGCATGTGCGGATTAGTAGACTTCACACACCCTGTGAAGTCTTTTTAAAGAACTCTCAGGTGATTAGTTTTCCAAGCGATAGTTTCTTTCACCGTTAAAGCAAGTAAGCGATAATGAATTTCAACTATGTACATAAATTTGGAAAGTCAGAGGTTGGTGCCTATCAATCAACATAGTGTATGAAATTCGAACCAGCGACCACCGATCGCGAGGACGAGTTTTAAGTCATTTGGCAAAGGCAATGAATGGGCTATCAATACAATTTCTGCACTACTATGAGTTTGCTTAATATATTCCACTAGAACTATATATATCTAATAAAAGCATAGATAGGCAACAGTTATGTACTTAACAGAATGTCACATCATGCTGATATGATCACATGTAATGATTACAGATATATGACATAACAATTGAATTGATAATCCACTATGAACATGATAAAACAATTTATTGTACATTGTAAAACTCTATAGATTTCAATGTTCAAGCCAAGTGTCCCAAATTAGGGATGTATACTCTATCATAAAAAGTCTGATTTTAAGTTTGAACATCTAGTATCAGTAGCAGCAAAAACATTTATGGAAGTGTTAATTAATAATTCCAAGACATTTCAAGGCCATAGCCCTTTTGGATGGAGCCCCCCCCCCCCCCCCCCCCNNNCCTCCCCAACTTAACAATAACTACTGTGACATTAAAAAGCAAACTTTATAAATATATAATACAAACAGACAATAAGTATGTTTCAATATTATACTTAATTTATATAGATAACAAAGTCCCTCACCTACTTGAAGAAAAATAATTGTACACTTACAATTTTACATGTATAAAGCGTTTGATTAAATATTTTATTTAATTCCCTTTTAAACGCATTCTCAAATTCCCTCAACCGATTTCCCGAAGGGAATTTAATCTTTACTACCCAAGTTAAATGCAATAGCTTTTAACAAGACATACACTAGAACTGATCATAGGCAGTATCTGCAAATTGCTTGCTCTGTAAAAGTTAACAGTCCACTAGAAAATAGATTGACCTTTGTGATATGTTTTTGAGAAAAAACGTTGCACTATTAACTTACCTTCCTCAAAGAATCCAAGGAATTTCCTGACGAAATCCTCACTGGTAATGTACTTCTCGCCATTCTTTTCTACTGTGGCGTACTGCAGGAATATCTCATGTAGGCGGTCGGTGTCGGCCCGTTTCAAATACCCAGCCCCCTGTCAACAAGAGAATTAGGTAAGATAGGAAGGTGATTACATTATACTTCGTTACACTATTCGCCATACCAATATGCTCAAAACTTTCCTTTTTTATTACATTCAAAAAGTGGCAAATGAAAATGTATTCCATCTTATAAGTATTCACCATAGGCATCTGCAACTCCGTAAAATAGGGATTCCTACCTAAACCCGGTAACAAATGTGTTGCCACTCCATGAGATTGAGATGGTTACCTCATACATAATTCAGCAGGCATCCACATGATTTCACCTAAATGCATAAACTGGTCCAGCATCAGTCGAACTGTATCTATTCTTTGTCCTTCCTAGTTCTAGTGTCTATTCACTTATTATCAACCAGCTGGTAATGAAGTTAGTGTTCATGAAGTGGTGAATAAGCCAACTGTAAATACCAGTGTTTAACTTGTGGCTTAATTAAGTTATATTTGTTTCAGAAACAAATATGTAAATAAAAATAATATATTTTTTTTACGAGCCAAACCCTAGAAAATTTTCCAGCGAACTGGGTGCCATGGCAGTACATAAACAGCCAGATCCAGAATAGAAATCTAAACTCCTCTTTTACATATCTGACTGGCTGGGTATTGAATGCAAAACCCATTATATTTCAGACCAAATATATAAATATATTATAATAAACATATACATGACAAGCAACTGTAATTTAAGAGCTACAATATAACTCTATTGTACTAGAATGTGAAATAATTGATAAACTAATTCTCATTGGCAGATATTTGAGAGTAAGACATTCTAGCAATACCTTGGCAAGGTAGATAAGAAGGCACACAACCAATCTTGTGTAGGTCATGCTCTATGTTGATTTGTTTATAATGTAAGAGCCAAGAGATATATAGACAAATCCCTACATCCCTACAAATATTATAAATATCTATGTAAGTTTGTTTATTATGCTTTCACGCCAAAACTACTCAACCAATTATGTATTAGAATAAACATAGGATATTCATTACTAAAAATAAATATATTTAAAGAAAATTTTGTCAGACATGCTAGTTTGTCAAAAAATTAAAAATCTAGCAACTTCAAAGCCTTCAAATTAATATCTAATTGACTACAGCTTCGGCTATTTTGAAGTTATATATACTTTTTGTTATTTTGTTCTGTCACATATAAGCTATTTTAATTTTTGAAGTTAGGTGCAAGTTAATTAAACGCTTTCTACACTCATAGCCCCACAGTAGAAATTTCTCCTGATTCGTGAGTGCTATGGACACACAAAGACGAATACACAAACACCCAGACAGATCATCTGACAGACAGACATCATACCTCATCATTCTGATGTCTGTCTGGCCGGGGATCGAACCCGAAACCCACTGCGTGTCAGACGGGTATGGAGACCGCTCCACCACGTGGGCTTCACAGTGAGTAAAGCCATCAGTAAAAGCTAGTTATAATATAATATAAAGTACAGGGAACAATGTGTATCCCTACTACAAAAGTTCTAGGTTAATCTACCACTGCTTATCAACGGTTTCTACCCATCACCGCAATTTCGCTGTGACCATGATCCATGTAACTGTGTCGAAATATCGACATAAAGAAATTAAAAAACACATACCGTGAGTACCCGTAACATAATATTATGAGTTCTGATATTAAATTTATGTATTTTGTATTATATGAATTATGTCGACAATTCTTGGGAATTATTTGACAACACATCTGGCATCAAGAAACTATTTTTTAGAATTAGGACATTGATACATAAATGTTCAATACTATATAGTTTACCATTCATACATAGGTTTAGTTGAATACCTTTAGATCGTTCGAGGGTCTTTGAAATTTATCATTTATTTTATATCTATATCTAAACAGACAGTTTATATCGAACTACATTGAAAGAAAAGCACTCATAAGTCTTGTCATATTAGAAAAAAATAACAATAGATTTTTTACAACAAAAACGAGTATTACAGCATGGGGTCAAGATAAGCTATCTGTCATTCGCTTGTTGCATGATATTATGTGCTAACATATAACCCAAAGAACATTTAAATTACATAACCCACAATATTCAAGATATATTGTTAAACATTCATTTAAATATATTAGCATAGATGATGAACAATTTATGATAAAATCTCTTTACCCATTTTTTTAACCTAAGATTGTCAAACCAAAATAAAAACACTTAAATGAGATTTTATATTGATAATCATCCAGTTGAATGAGAATTCACATTAATATATAACCAGTTGCACACAAATTATTGGACATAATTAAGTTTTGTCACTGCAATTATAACCAATTTTAAACTTGGAACACACTTCGATCACTATCATAACACAAACAACATGTATCAATTTAAATAAAGAACACAAAGTTTATTGAACATCTATTTTACACATTTTTTATAACAATTTGAAAATGTATGTTACCCGTTGTAAAGGCATTGTCGTTTACCGAAGACTCAAATTGGACTGAATTGATGAATATTGAAACAGTTGACGTAACAGATAAGAATTATCTTGTGTGCACAAGCAATATACATATCTCGCATGGCCATAATATTTTCATCATTCACCAAGACTGGCATATTCCACATTTAGAAAATAAAGAAATGACAAAGGCTGTTGATGCATAATAATCAGGTGAGTCAAGGACATCTTATTTATTTAAAAATAGTTATCGTTTGAAAAATAAATGATTTTACTTGAGTTTTAAGTCTTTTTTGTCTAAGGTCAAAAAGGTTAGGTTGGATGATTATCTAACATTGTGCTAACGTTACTATGAGATTCTCCAGCGTCTAACGGCCGTTCGAGACCTGTTATTTTTAACTAATTATTCCCAAGTTACCGTAATTGTTACTATTGTACCTGTTTCTGTTTGTCTGCATACCAGAACACCGCATCTTTGACGTTACGCCAAATTTCAAGGGCACAGATTCAAGGGCGTTCGCGATACAAAAATAAATGAAAAATCCGCATACCGATGACCGATAACAGCTTAACATTGCGTTATGCAGATGTTCTAATAAGAAAAGCCGATTTAAAAATTAAAAACTTACCCACCTCTTGACAGCTGGCCGGAGTGATCAGAGAGTCGAACAAAGATTTAAACATTACAGTGTTTTTTTCACTGCACAATTTTTGTTAGTTAAAATACTGTAATGTTTAACTTGGTAACAGTTGTATAAAGTTCGTTTGCCCTGATAACACGTCACAAATTATAAAAATATTACAAAATCTATTTTAGTTGTCCACGCACTCTGCTCATGATCAAGCGAGGAGCGACCGCCGGGTAGTGCTGCGTTCGGTTACTTCGAAAATCGGAACTTGGCAGAATAGGGTTGTCGCTATAATATTCGCAATTTATTTACATCATTCGAAAAATCGCAACATTGGATATTGTTAAGTTAGACGCTCGTGAATAACTATGACACGAATACGATCAATTGTTTTGTTACAGATGAATTGCGTTGATAATATTTCAATTATATTTAATATATCGAATTTATGGAAAAACATACTTATATTTAACTTTGATATTCTTACATACTTAAACAGAAAAGGCTTCATAATATATAAACACTTTTAAATGAGTCATGCACTAAGTTTGCATCAAATTATAATGAAATTACTACTTATTTATTAAATAAAGGAAACGGGGTAGTATTGTTGTAGACTAGAGTTTAGAATCTTTAATATTAAGCTCCAAATTATCGGTAGCATTATGATTTATACAACCAAAAAGAAAAAAAACTATAATTATAGTGAATGCAAAACGGAATTAGGAAACGGGTACAATATATTTTGTGGAATGAATTGCCGGAACTGTCTTTGGCATTAGTACAAATAGGAAGAAGATACATGGCGAATCCGAAAATTCCTGACCAATAGAATGTTGTGTCATGGTCCCTTCATATTACGTCCTAGGACTTCTATATAAGGTCTTAGAACCCCTCTGGTTGGAGTTTTAGTAGAAGTTGACACTAACTTTTATAAAAGACATTTAATAATAATAAAAAAAACTCAGTTTCTACTGTCACGCCCAAAATGGATAAAAATATTTGGTATATAAAATGAAGCTGAAATAAATAAATAAATTTAATATTTAAAAAACGATTACGAACAAAAATAAAATTCGTTTTCATTTGTTAATTTAAAATTAATAAATAACCTTGTTACTTCGACATGTCAAACCAATTAATGAAAACGAAAAAAAAAACACATATGATAACCACCAAGTAATTGTTACAATGTTGCAGATTGCATAGGTATTATGCCGGTCTGCGAGTAGTTTTGTATTGTTATGTTACAGATAGCATATATAAATATATTGATAATTATATTTTCGTTTATTATACATTCTTAATTTATTATGACTATTAAGAGTAGATATAAAATAAGAATCAAGAAACATAACTTAAATTTTTAGTTAATCAGATAATCACTAATATCTAGTATGTGCTTCCATCTGTACAAAACAATTAAGAAACTCGTACTATTATTACGGAGTAGCTTATTACTACACAACATAGTTCTTGCTTAAAAATCTAGATGACGCTATTAAGAGAGCAAAATTTATTGAATATTTTTTAGTAGTTTAGGTCCTTAAGCATTTATTCTTTTTACAGTCGTAAAAATAAAATCATATTAAAAGATGGATGAAAAATAATGTATTTAAAAAAAATATATAAGCTTTTTATGCGAAATGGAAGTAGAATTGCTGCTACGAATGTATTCAGCAGTTTGCATAAATAACATTGGACTGTACCAAGCTTCGAGGATTGGCATTCGAATAGCGAATAATAAGTTCGTTAGCGAATCCGCCATGTTGCGGTCGCAGTGGCAAACAAACGCACGTCACAATTTCGCCGCAAGCTTGCAAAATACGACGAAAATGTTCGATACTTTGCACCACAGCATTTTATACTTTAAAATGGACGCATTAAAGTCAGTATTGAGTGCAATCTAATTTGACCAATTTATTTTTGTTTATCGGCTTAGCCTACGGACATGCCATGCCTTATACACCGTAAATCGCACTTACATTACCTACAATTGGATTTTAACGTTCCTAAATAAAGATTCTAAATTCAATTTATCCATGTAGTTTCTTTGAATATCGATAATTATTAAAATCTTTTTCACTCTGAGTCTTTACTTAATAATTAAACGCATTATTTTTATTTAAAATTCTTATTTTTATTCGTGTTGTGGTTTATTTGTTCGTTTATAATTCGGTTAATATATTAAATGGATACACGTTAATATTCGCTCATAAGGTAAGCTCGTGGCTTGATGGATTTTACACGAAGAACTATGTCTCTATAAAATGTCTCGTGCTTACCTCAAATATTATATATTGGATCGTCTCAACATTAGTCTAAGGCTCTGGGATTCTTAGAGTTAAAGAGAAGGTCTAGAACCCTTTAAGAAGGTAAAAATGTGACTGAAAATGTCGATCGTCCCTACTCTTATTTAGGGACTTTTGTTTACTATGGTTAGCTTTATACACACCAAATGTAGCGGATTTGATAACTAACCAATATAGATTAATGGTAATGATATACGTAACATTTTCTCTAGTGATGTCTCTTTTTTTTTAATAAGTAGGTACATTTTTTTGCAAACTACGCTCTTGAGAATCATAATGTCTCTTTACCATAAGGGAAAAGTTTCATCTGTTCCCTTAGTACGAGTTTATTACGTTATTTCAAACGATTACATAGTACGTTTTCGTTTTGGACCATATCTTGCAATGTACGGATGAAAATATAAACGTTAATCCTTTTGAGGAAACGTGATAAACATAAACTTAATTAAACAAAGAATAAGTGTGCCTAAGATGTATGGAAAAGGACAACTGACGGAATCGACTTAGTGGTTCCAGATCGTGACTATAAAATTACAGTAGTTTACCACTAAAATTACAGTATCTTTGTACAAAATTACAGTAGATACATTTTAAACAATATTGAAGGGAATTTTGGTCGACGAAAAAAAGGTCATCTGAGTTAGTGCAATTTGATGAAAAAAAGAAGGACATTCCTCGATTATAATCAAAATAAAATTTTACTGTACAATGTAATGACCTATTACAGTATACAATAAAAAAAAACTTGAAAATACAGTAGATGTACTGTTATTACTGTGAATCTGGAAGCACTGAATCGACTATAAGTTTCTCGGACATTAGAATTTTACCGTCGAGGGACTACTTTCGCCACGCTCTTGGAAGTACTTTTAAATTGTCTGTAAAAAGTTTAGTGTATGTTTGAGAGACACTTCACACAATCTCTTAGCGTTTTCTGTAGTTTTGTTCAAGTTCAAATGGATTCTTTTAAGCGAGTTGTATGGTGTCTTAAAACACTCGGCGATACTTAGATGCTTTTTATTCTAAAAGCACTTAATATAAAAAAAATCTGCTCTATTATGGGGTGTAATAATACGCCAGTAGTGATCGCCGTATATATCATTCGTTATGAAGATAGAGGAGAGCTCCGCGATTTTAAAGCTAAGCTGCGATTTAAGCTTCTTGAGCGGAGCGTTTCAAGCTGGATTTTAAGCTTACCGGCACTGGCATAACGTCTAATTGGTTTACAATATAGGTGATTGGTAATATAGGTAGCTTCCTCATCGTTTCCAAGTGGTTTAGCAGGAACATCGGAATTTGCTTTTAATCTTGTATGTTGCGTAATATGCAAAATCGCAAGCAATCGATTACAATTACATAAACTACTCTTAGCTGGGAAGATTTGAGTTGTAGTATCGACTCGTGGTTTTATGATGCAATATCAACTCGATCGTAGAGAGTAACTATCCCCAGAGAAAAACAAACAAAGTATAAATAAAAGAAACTTGAGAATCAATTCATTTAAAAATAAAAGTAGGTGTAACTTGTAAAACAATGGTCACATGTATGTAAAATATGAACTTAAGAGAAAGTTTGGTTAAGTTAGGTTAGGTAGGTTTAGATGTCGAGGCTGCGTGCGCACTGGTCGGAATCCCCCCGTGGGACTTGGAGGCGGACATGCTCGCTGACGTTTATAGGCGGGTGTCGACGCGCACGGGGGGTAATAATCCCCCGCCGAGCGCAATCTGTCCTGTGTGACCTGTCGCTGCCGGCCGTTTCGCGAGCGATGGTCGGCGGTGCCAGGGCCTGGACCGCGGTTGCCACCTCCTGCGAGGATGTCATCTCGCAGAAGGAGGTGGCGGAGAGGGCCCGAAAGGACTCACTCCTTGCGGACCCAATTCGCCGCCGGCGCGCGGGGCAGCGCAGGCGCGCTCACATGCGCCTAATGCCGCCTTAGCAGAGGCTGCGGACAGTCGGGTCGGGGATCGCCCGCCGTCCGTCGAAACAGCCTACCACGAAATTGTGACGTAGGAGGGATCCGAGGAGAGGACGCTCCGAGTGGGCTTGGCCGTCAGCCCGCTCTGGATGCGCCCGAGGGAGCTGCGGGGGATGGAGTTTTCTGGCCTCTGCAGCCAGAAGGGTAGCCGGTAAGCTGGGTTAAGCCGGTAGTCCGGCATAACCCAACTGCTCCTCCGGGCGGCTGGGTATCCATGAGAATTGACCCACTTAAAAAAAAAAGGTAAGTTTTCTTACTTCCGAACTTATAACGTGTTTTGTTCGTTACCTGATTGTCGCAAATCAAATAGGTAAATTTCCAGAGCTTTTATTAAACTTTCTTTTTTAAGGTTACTGACTGCTCTGTAAATTAAAGAACCGACGACGCATTTTGACTCCTCTGGTGCTGCCATTGTTTTGATGATTTCATCAAAAGAACATTTACTTGATTTTTGTATAATGCTTATGAAAGTACATAATAGCTACTAAAGTTTAGGGTCAGAATATTTCGCTGCGCCTTATAGTAACCTACATACATCCCATATCCATAAAACGATCCGCTCTGAAACTTTAGGGCATGCAAATTTCGCTTGTCCGTCAAATGGGTTAGCCAATGGCTTGCAAAATACAGAGCCTTAAGGCTGCTCGTTATTGAAGCAAAGTACCTCCACAGTGGAAGTATGACTGCTTTGAGCACAATTTCCATAATAATGGCCGCAAAGCTAGCCGGTAGATTGCGAATTCTTTGAGTTTAATTCCAGTGTTTGGTATCATGAAAAATTTATAATGTTTTATGTGTGGGAGTAACAAGTTTATCTTTTTTGTTACATTTAAATTAAAATTCCAAATAAATAATAATCTAAGTAATAATAAATAACGCTTCTTACACTCACGATAGCTCCCAACATTAGGATTTTTCCTATGTTGTGGGTTGGCACTCACACACACATAAACAAATACACAGACACGCAGATTCAGAATATCATCTAATTTATCATTCAGATTTTTGTCTAGCCGCCGATCGAACCCGAAACCCACATGTTAACTTCTAATAGCTTCAAAGATAATGTTTTCAGATGATAGGTTTTTAAATTCATATTAAAATCATTATAGCCGGTTAGTTCGATTCCACTGCTACGGTTTTCAGTCTAATGGTTTTCTTCTCTGTTTGAACTATTTTAGTCATTTATAACAAACTTTTTCATAAAATATCTTTGAAAGACGTACCTCCTTTGACGTATTAGTTTCTTCGTGGTGATATTCTTTACTTTGTATCCGAAAAGTCGAGGACTTAAGGAGTACAGATATTTTTTTTATAGAATGGAAGTAGTAAACGAGCATGCAGCCCACTTGATGGTAAGTGACTACTGTCGCCCATAGACATCTGTAATCAACCCTAGGTAACATCAAAGTCTCACCTACCCCTAATGTTAATCCTAACCTAACGTTGCTACCCCTGAGGACTAAGATGGAATGCCTCGGAAAAGTATGTTTCCCTTACCACACCCTTCAGACCAGAACACAACAGCGAATAACACTGTTGTTATAAGGCAGAAAAGGGCGTGGCAGTGGTGCTTCCGGAGTCGAACCACAAAGAGTTCTATCACCTTCAAAGAATTAGAATATTAGACTATTAGAATACCTAATACAGGATATTCATATTATAAACAAAAGTACCTGTTATCAATTACATTTAAATTCCTTCGACTGTTATTTTATTACAAAAAAACATTCAAAATTCAATGCATTTTAAATGTACTTAATGTTATTTATATATGAAAGATACATACTTACCAAGTCACTGTATACTATATACTGTAAGTCGTATGTAAATTCCTAAATATGTTATTTTTCAATATTTGCATTAAAATATAGATACTTATTACTTTATGATTTATAAACATAAGCTAACCAATCAAGACTATTCACTGCGACTTACAAATGTCTTCATCCTAGATTTTATTTAACTTTAGTATTCCCCACCGATCACAGTTTTAAAAGAATTACGATTGCGCATCCACAAACGGTTTCTGGCTGGAACAGAGGCTAAAAAAGTTTCCAGCATTTAAAGAAATCCTAAATGGACTGGTCCTAACATGAAAAGTGCATAGAACTCAGAAACTTTAAAGAAGAGCTCCACTTCCATGTGGATGACGGTTGGAAAGTTGCCAATTTAATTTACAGTATGAATATTTCATTCGCCAGTGCATTAGACGGAAATGATTAATTTAATTGGTCATATTGTGCGCCTATCCTCTAATATTGGTTTAAATTTTGGGTTGGGTTTATTTAATATGATCTTACGTGTCCGTGCCCATAAGGCAAGAGGTCTATGGCGTTTCCCTGTAAGATCGTAATGATCGGGTTATGTTTCGTTGTATAAAAATGAAAGTTATTTATTTGTGTAGAACGTTTTATCTTTAGTTAAAAAAGATATCGTTTGTCCAATACATGATGATAAATTGTACTAATTTTAAATTTCTATAAGAAATTGCATTAGCGGTGCATTATTAAGGATGATTGATATACTTTAGCAAAAGTAGGTACGTCATAGTCAAATCCATGGGATATCCATGGGAGTTATCCATGGGATTCAATAACTAGGCGGATATTGTCCCCGATGCAATATAATTCATACATGGAAATTCAAAGAAAATTTTGCAACTGACCCTAATCCGGAAATATGAATGTGATTGCACTAAAGATTCTAGCAACGCATGGATTTGCTATATTATCCGAGGGCCACACAATATGCCTTTTAAGCGTTTTTCTTGGTGTCGCACTCGTCAGCGTTGAGCGCAAAAAAGAAATGAATTAGTCTGAACTTATGAGGCCATGAAATTTCGCTGCTAATTATAGCGAGATACGCTGTACGGTGACTCTTGCAGCAACAAGCGAACGTTTCGTGGCCTTCGACTTATACGCGATCGAAGCTTCTAAGGCGTGGTAGACCCCTATTTAATATTCTATTCTTAGTGTAAACCCTCTTTTCAACGATCGCTTGATTAGCCTATATAAGTGTAGGTCACTCGACACAAATGCTTAAGCATGTATGCTCTATTAGGTATTATAATAAAATAATTGTTTTTTTCTCGACAAAATATACATTGTTTGTTATCAAAAGGTGTTGTTTCAGCTTTCGTTAACGTTTTGCTTATTTAAAGGTATTTGCTGTACTACTTACTATACTACTTACTATACTACTTATTTATTTTTATAATATTTTAAAGCTGAAGAGTTTGTTTGGTTGACCGCGCTTATCTCAGAAACTACTGGTTCAAATTGAATTTTTTTTGTGTTGAATAGTCGATTTATTGAGGAAGGCTATAAACTATATAACATCACGCTATGTTTCGTTATTTCTTCTTTTATACTAAGGAATGAAACCGCTGGGCACAGGTAGTGTTATATGTGTGAGACTCCTATGTTATTAGGCGTTGATTGATAAAATATGTCTACTAAGGCAAGCAGTGGCCACGTACCATCAGGTGGACTGTTTTTTTTTATGGTAAGTGGCTACTGCCGCCCATGGACATCTGTAATCAACCCTAGGTAAGATCATAGTTTCACCTAAGGTTAACCACAGATGCGTTGCTACCCCTGAGGACTAAGACGGAATGCCTCGGAAAAGTATGTCTTCCTTTCAACACCCTTCAGATCAGAATACAGCAGTGCGTAATACTGTTGTTATCAGGCAGAAATAGGTGCAGGCGGTGGTGCATCCGGAGTCGAACCACAAAGAGTTCTATCACCTTCAAAACCTACCTTACATACATATACAGGTAAACCTACCTGTATGGTTGTTTACTACTGCAATATTATAAAAAAAAAAAAAAACATTTTAATGCAAGAGCAATAAAAAGACGTGATAGAAAGAATTCAGCGCAGTCTACAGCTGTAAACAAATCGAATTTAGTTCCTCCGTAACTTTGATTGAACTTTTGCAAGCTCCTTTTGTAATGCGGGGTTGTTCCGTTGTATTTTTTATTTTCTCGAATCAACGTTTGTAATATGCAGTATACGGGGTGTAAAAGAAAACTGACAGACTAACGTAATTTTTACCGTCACAACAAATCATTTTTTAATATAGTTTTTATGTTTTTCTTCAAATCTATGAAAATATGAACAATAAAATTCCGGTTTCCTGCTCTGTCAAGTCAGTATATTGTGTTTGAGCTTTTGAAATGAAACATATTTAGAATCGTTTTGATTTGAAATTCAAGGAAGCGAAAATGCGTTACGATAAAAAAATAATAAACACATAAATGGTTAGGTCGGCAAGAGAATGGGATTGAATACAATATATTACATAGTATTTTACATTCACGGTCTCCTCTTTGTGCGATGCTTCGTAGCGTAAAATATGTATTTATAAGAAATTATATTATTATTAAATTTCACTCCTGCCAGGTGGGAATTGCATACACATTTTTATTATTGTAAGTTTATAACATCGCTTAATAAATTTATATACCTACCAGTTATGTGGGTAAGCATTAAAATAGAGAGATATCATTTTGTTGCTTCTCAGTATGTTATCAACAGATAACGTGTTCAAAATAATATTATTTATTTATTCAAAGCAAAATCAACTTAAAAATTAATCCTATTAATTAAAAATAATTGAGTACCTACACGAATCATTATCGAATTTTAAACAGTTACAAATCTAATGTAATATTTTCAAGGAAATGCTTTTAAGGGAACTGAATTCGGAGTCGGAATTTATAAATTTGGTTTTATTAAAAAAATGTTCGTACCTCGTTGTTAAAAATCACCAGCTCCTTTTATTTTAGCTTCAAAATATTTCGTCTACACAAAAATAAAAAAAAACCCGGTTGTCCCATCACGTCGTTCCTGCTACGCTATGATTGACCTCCGGTTTAATGAAATGAAATGTCTTTATTTTGTGTAGGCCTACGGGGGAACTTACAAATTGTCAATTACAACGTTTTTTTACACTACTACCGGATCGGAACACGACCTCAACTGAGAAAATCCGACAAGAAACTCATCGGGTTCGTCTTTTGCTTGTATAATATATTTTTTAAAAACTAGCTGCATTATATTGTCTTACTTTTGAACATGATGCGTGTGAGGATAATAATGTAAGAGTCGGAGTCGGAGGTGCAATAATAATCGGAAGCTCCGACTTTTCGGAATCGGAGTCGAACTAGTTACAACTTAAGTCTGAAGTAATATTTCTGAAGTAAGAACTTGTTTTGCTTCACGGCAAAAAGTAATAATTGGACGTGGCCCGCAGTTGCTGTAAACAAATGGAGTTTCATCTAGTGTTCATTGAACTTTATTTCTTGGAAGAACAGACATTTGTACTGCTTCGGAATATAGAGATATCCTTATTATGTTTTTGTTATGACTTGTGTTCACCTGGAATTCGATCCGATATTAATTGCGTTAGTTTTATTTTGGTTTGATTTTGCAGTGTTAAGCGCAGATATGAACTAGTTCCAAAGGATGGTAGTATGATAGTGGTAAAGAACGATTTAGGTATTTATTTACAGGGCTGGATTTTGGGCCCATCCACACTCCACACTAGAGACTTCGTAGAGAAAATCTTTCAAATCCGGATTTGGCGACCTTCTTTTATTGGTAGTCAAAATTGAAAGAATCTACATAATATTATTTTATTTGGAAAATATTTTGGGGAGGGGGAGCTCCACACCTTAATTGCCCCGCGGCTTCCAGACCTCTAAATCCGGACTTGATACTTATATATACTTAAACCGTTTATTTCGGCGTTACGTAAACATAATGGAATCCTTGTCATAACGGAAGTGGTGTATAAAAGATCTACATTAAATTAAGTATTATTCATTTAATATGATGTGATTTAATAAACAACTCATTAAAACTTAAGCCTTAGACGAATCGACGCATTTATGGCCGTCAAGTCATCAGAAGTCTCAAGAAGTCATTATTATAAGAGACGCAAGCCGCTCCTTCTATACCGCCTGTGTACTTGTATATTAGACAAAGTAATAAAACGATAACTGATATTTCTTTGTAGTTATGAAGAATTGGGCTTTGACAAAAATACTTACTTTACCTGGAGTGCAGCTTGGTAACTGTTAATAAACCACATTGAGTTCTTTGGTAGTTTTATTGAAGTTTTTTGTTGAACAGTTTTTGTAAGTGGCTACTGCCGCCCATGGACATCTGTAATCAACCCTAGGTATAATCAAAGTCTCACCTAAGGTTAGCGTTGCGTTGCTACTCCTGAGGACTACGATGGAATGCCTCGGAAAAGTATGTCTCCCTTACCCCCCCTTCAGACCAGAACACAGCAGCGCATAACATTGCTGTT
>MOOZ01000177.1:113130-127064 GCA_002930495.1 Cecropterus lyciades
TTACATTTTTAAAAATAGAAGTAACGTAAGTTACGCCTTATGACATTAGCTATTCAACAGTGAAAGACCCGTCAAAATCGGACCAGCCGTTTCAGAGATTACCCTGAACAAACAAAAATTTTAGTAATTGATGTTTTGTTATCAGTATCGTATATACTTCCATATGCGTTTGGTGAAAAGGTTTTATTTTTACATTACAAACAGACGCTTCAATTTTATTTATATGTATGTAAAGATGTATAGATTATTATTCAGCTTCAAGTCTGCCGTACGTGAATTGCACCTACGCATTTTTTATTTTTTATCTAAGTAAGCAAGGGTATCCTATAATTACGTATTAATTATCTTATTGTATTATATTATCAAGTATTGTATTATTTTATGAATTTATAACCTAGCTATTTAAAATCAGGGTAAACAAAAAAATAAACAATATTCATAAAAAATTTAAATAAAAAGAAACGTGATAGCTCTATGAAACAGTATTCATTTTGTTTCGTCTTTTTTCATTACACTCTCGTTACGCTATTTCAAATACGAATTTCCCATTCAACGGATATTCTGTGTTATGAATAGTACCGAAATTTGAGTAGGGATTGAAACAATAAAATTGTAACGAAGTAGTTTCCGAATGCGCGCGGATCACTTTGTTTCAGCTTTTCGATAAGTTTTAATTAATATTTTGTTAACGATGAGTTTTATTTTTAATACAATATGAAGGGAAACTGGTACATGGAATGTATATTTTTATTAAACAGTCTTTTTTCATCTATTTAGCGAATTGATTTATCCCCAATTCGGAAACTGAATTGAAGACGAAGTAGAATGTAGGAGCGATACACACTTATAAAGGATAAAAACGAGTATAGTAGAGTGCCAAGTAAGGTTAGTTCCATAAGTATTATAATATTAATACTACTAATTTACTAATAGTAAATGCGAAGTTGGAATAGTTTATAAACTACAAATATAAACTAGTTTATAGCTTAACGACTAGCAAGTATGCTTTGAAACCAAACAATTGCTGAGCTTGACAAAGCAGATAAATCAACATACTCGTACTATCCTTTTTGCCAGAGTGAAGTACCACATGTCTTGCCACAAGGCATGCCCACCTGATGTCTAAGTCGTTATTATGACCGCTTATGAACATTCGTACCTTTAGAGAGAGCTTATTAAGTTTCCATCCAAAGTCCATTGTAAGTTTTGGTCGCAAACGTGGCTTGGAATGATCTTTGGAATGTATGGACGAAAACATAAATCATTGATTTGAGGAAACGTAATTAACTCGTACTAAGGGTATTGTAACGTCGTGCAGAACAGGGATTGTATTAGAATTAAATTACAGATGCGCTGATACTCCTGAGGTAGTCCTCATCATCCTCCATCGTAGACGACCATCATAGTTGACCGTCGCCTTACTGTACACTTACACTCACTTGTAAGAGGTAGTATAGTAAACAGAGTATAAATTTCGATGTAATTAGAAATCACTGGTATTGCGAGTTAGTAGCACTATTATTTGCCATTTTGCATCATTGAGAAAGAGCTACTTGTAAATCGTCGTGGCCGAAGTGAGATAGTTTCTGTATGAAATCATTTGAGCTATCGAAGTTAGACAATTAAGCCGCGGGCGCTGGCCAGAGTTGTTCAATGAAACTTGTATTGCGCAATTGGTCAATACTGCTTCACTGTTCTATCTAGTTTAGTGGTCCTATTACTAAATGATAATGAACATGTCATCTTATAGACTCGTAGCATTAATTACACGAGATTAATGTATTAATTACACGAGATGATTTTGGTGATCTTTCGACTACCCCTTTGGTGAGATGTAGTGAGATTGGCTTGAATCCTTTCAACTAATCGCACGTGAGAATGTTCAAAAGTAGGGGGAAAACATTGTTTATGTAATTTAATCCAGTTTATTCGCAATTTTACACGGTTTTTTTTTGCTGAAAATTTGCTTTCGTTAGGCAGAATAAGGTATGGCGGTAGGTTCGGAAGTCGATCCGGTTTGTTTACGTGTTTTTCGTAATTTCATTTCGATTACACCTAGTGTAGAAATATGAATGTATAAGACATTACATTTGATTACATTGGTTAAATGCGCGTAGATTAATAAAAAGAAGATGAAAACTATCAGGAATTATATTTTGCTAATTTGTAATATCACGGAATAATATACCTACTAAGATTACTCAATAATTTACTAGAAGTAAACTGTGCTTCGAAAGATCCATTACGGCGTTCTCGATAAAGATCATTCGCAAGAACTGTTTCACGCTAGAAATAGGTGTGACGATGATACCTCCCCGGTCGAACACCACTGGTTCTACCACTTGTCAAATCAAAAGTTTGTCAAAAGTGTTTAATCACTGCCAACAAATGATCTTGTCGGAGGCCATATGGACGTTTCGAAAATATACATACATTAGCCGTGCCCCGCGGTTTCACCCGCTTAGCAAAAAGTAACAGAAATGTAAATTATAACAAGATTTCATAGAATATATGGATTCCAATGTAAAAAATATTTTCAATAAAATTAGATAAGTTTGATGCTACTTCAATCACAAAAAAACTCATAAAAATCTTAAAATAATACAAATTTATTATTACTTATTCCCAGATCCAAAATCAACTTTTCGTTTTAATATATGCGGTATAGATACGGGGATCTTTGATTTTTATGATACATATGTATGCATGAATATTTTCACTAAATCAAATTGTAGCAGCGTAGCAGAGTACCACGCTTAGCACTGGTACAAAAAATTCACCTGAACAAAATAAGAGAAAATCCCACCGCATCAAAAACTTGTATTGAACCTCATTTAACATTGGTTGCCAGTGTTCATCAAAATCATTGTCTGCTTACCTGGAAACTTTTCCAATAGCCGAAACACGGAATAGCCCCATTGTAGCCATCAGCCAATTTATCGTCGATTTTTCCTCAAACCACTCGATAAGTCCATTAAACTAACGAGCCTTTACCATTACCTTTAATTAAACTGCTTCGATTATACTTTACCTTCAGGAACCCATATTAAATCCTGGCTAATGGTTCGATGGAACGAACAACGTAACGGCTAAAACATGCAACTTTCAGCTTGAAAGTTGGTGAAATTGTTACTAGTGCGATTTACCAAACTTAGTGTAGAATATTTATGAGAGTTTAAAGTAAATATCGCTACTTCTATCAAAAATGCGTATTTTACAAGAGAGCTAGGTATATATATAGGTAATGACTTTGTTTTTAACTTTTAATAAATAAAGTTAAAATAATAAAACTTAAAAGGTCAATAACCCGGCTGGCGCTAGAGCACCGAGTTTTAATGTTAAAATAAAAAATAATAATTATAATAAACTAAAATTTTGAATTGTGCGCATATTCCATTCAAAGCGATATGGGAAATCGTTGGCTCCTGGGCGGTATCAGGTCTACCATAATAATAATGTTATAGGCATAAGTTATCATTAAATTTCGTATATTTTAGACCTATTTTTCACGACATATTTTCAGATGGCAGGTCGTGTGGTCTACCTACTACTATTACTTAGTTTTCAAGGCTTAATGTGATCAGGTAAATATAAGACTCTTTTGGTAATTAGATATGGTAGTTTATTCAGTATTTTTCCCAAAAAAAGAAACGTTTGTACCGAAAAACTATTGTGTTGTTAGTTTAAAGAATGCATTATGGGAAAGACGATTACACACTCATTTTCAACTAATTTCTATAGGTCTAGCATCTGTTGCAGTTATGCATCTGTTGTCGATATCAGGTGAACGTTCAATTCTGTTTGGGGTCGATTATACATGTCTATATGCATTAATGACCATTTATCGTCAGTTGAATCGTGGTATCTTTTGTTACTTCTATTTCTTAAAAAAAAACAACAGTATTTACGAAATGTCAAAATCTGTCCGTCCGATCTGACATAATTTACTACCCAAAGAATCCACGTAATATAACATGGGCCATCGCTGTAATCTTTATTATTGTGTATTTTATTATAATATCTATCCATCGGCAGTTTACGGCGTACGGGGTCTTCGGGGAGTAATTTTTAGTATAGCCTCCACGCTATTTATGACAGCGCGGCTCAGACGCTATCGGTACGTTAAGGTTTATATACGACGTCGCTGCACTCTCCAGCTTTATACGGACACATTATAGCCTCTCACTATATTTTCTTGATGCCATTAACTTAACGAGTTCAGTAAACAGCGTTTAATATAAAGGAACCGTGCCCAGGAACGATTAGGTAACGAAAGTCCTATTTTTGCTTATAATTTTTCTCTCTTTCAGATACGAGGCGATGGCTACAAGTAACACTGCGCCGAGGGGTATGGTAGTAACTCCTCATCATCTTGCTACACAGAGTGCGCTAAAAATCCTTCGCAACGATGGGACGGCAATGGAAGCGATGGTTGCCGCAGCAGCAACTGTTGCTGTCGTCTATCCCCACATGAATAGTATTGGAGGTGATAGCTTCTGGCTAATTGTGCCTCCAGAAGGGGACCCGGTGGTGATCGAGGCTTGTGGTTCCGCGGGTAGCTTAGCCTCTCTAGATTTTTACAAAGGTTACGATAAAATTCCGTATACAGGACCTAAATCTGCAATAACCGTAGCGGGGACGGTTGGAGGATGGGAAGAAGCGTTACAATACGTGGTCGAAAATGGATATCAAAGGACATCTATATCAAAACTTTTAGAAGATGCCATTACTTATGCTGATGAAGGCTTTCCTGTATCTTCTTCTCAAGAAATGGCCAGTTGCGAATACAAAGAAAATAGCAGTATGTCTGCCGAATTTAGAAATATCTTTCTGCCTAACGGTGAAGTGCCGCAAACAGGAGAAAAGTTTTGTCAGAAGGATTTAGCGAAAACCTTTAGAGAATTAGCCAACAACGGACTAAATAGTTTCTACCGTGGCAAATTGGCAAAATTGATAGCGAAAGACATGGCGTCCCTCGGCATGCCAATCACAGAATCAGATCTTGCAAATTACTCGGCCGTTAGGCGAACTCCTCTGAGATTACAACATGGATCCGGGGAAATTTTCAACCTTCCTCCGCCAACACAGGGCTTAGTTTCTCTGTCTATCCTTGGAATCTTAGATAAGTTACTTATCGAAGGTCGGCACGAAGGTCAATTTATTCACGCAACAGTCGAAGCTACAAAACAGGCATTTGTATTACGAGACCAGCATATAACCGACCCGAGTTACATGAAAGTCGACGCCCAATCACTGTTAGCAAGTCACGCAATTTCCGAAATGGCCGGTAATATCAGTCTTGATCAAGTATCTTCTGCGGGGAAAGGTATGGGCCCTGGGGACACAATTTGGATGGGCGTGATGGATAGCAAAGGGTTCTCCGTATCGTTTATTCAAAGTGTTTACCATTGTTTCGGCAGCGGAGTTGTATTGCCAGGGACAGGTATATTATGGCACAACCGAGGTGTTTCCTTTAAATTGGACAAAAATCATATAAGATGTTTGGAACCGGGGAAAAAACCGTTTCATACTTTAAATCCGGCCGCTGCTAAATTGAATGATGGTCGTGTTATGGTTTATGGAACTAGGGGTGGTGACGGGCAGCCACAAACACAAGCTGCTATTTTCCACAGATATGTCGTTCAAGGATTGAACTTGCAACTGTCTGTAACTGCACCAAGGTGGATTTATGGTTCCCATATTGGAGAAGAAGATGACACATTGAGAATAGAAAATAGGTTTAGCGAAGATACATTGACCTATTTAAAGAAAAAAGGTCACAATTTGAGTATGTTACCTGAATATAGCGAGTTGGTGGGGCAAGCTGGGGCTCTAGTTAGACATACTAATGGTATGCTAGAAGGTGCTTTCGACGTCCGGAGCAATGGAAGCGCAGCTGGATATTAAGTATACTGGCCTATTTGTCTACTAGTCGTGTTCAGATTAAACTAATGTTAATCAGACTGATATATTAATCATAAAACATAAAAACATAAACGCTTTCTACACTCTTAGCCCCACACAGGATTTTCTCCTGTGTCGTGGGTGCCATGGACACACAGACGAATATACAAATACCCAAACCCAGAACAGAAATCTAAACTCATCATTCAGATGTCTGGTTTGGCCGGGGTTGGAACCCGGGACCCACTGCGTCGCCAGAGTGTTGAAGGTATTGAAGTAGCTACTAGGTCGTCAGATTGTTGAAGGTATTGAAGTAGCTAAATAGCTTTTCTATTATTTTAGAAGTGCCTCCTTAATTTATATTATCAATTTGACTATATTTCATATTTATATATTTTTAAATGCACTTATTTTTGATTAATGTTTTCTACTTACTGTTTTATTTACAGGGTAAATAAAGTTTTACAGTATAATATCAATCAGATATTGCATCAATTCTACCTCTATGTTAATTATTCATTCCTGCTTCATAGTATTATTGTATTTTGTCAAATATCGTCAAACGTATGCCTCAGGGGTAGTAATGTGTGAGTAATTATCGTCGGTTTCGTGTAATAGAAATCCTGTTCCTATTTAAGTTTGGTTTATGGGTTGTTCCAGTGCCAAGCAGATAGAGTACATTGCACTGCAGTGCCTGTATTGATTATATTTCGGTGGTGTTTATTAAATGAAAATATATTGATGCTTCGTAAATATTGCATTTAGGTGTAAAAGTGAATTGAAAAACTATATTATAATAACAGCCTTATAGAAGCTTAAATAAAATGTTACATCAGAGTTATGTTAAAAAAGAACCGTTTCCTTTTCTAGTGAAAACTTGCTACGAAACCGATCGTTCAAGCGATTCTGTCAGAAGGTTATAAATTAATATTTATAGATATTAATAGATATTTCAAATAAATTACTAATAAATATATAAGTTAGTTAACTTATATAACTATATTCATGAGTATGGGGCACATGAAGTATGTAGTCTGATTTAACGGGAATAATTCTTAAAAAAATGTACTGGTTTCGAAGTAAAACTATGTCTCGAAACTTTTGATGCCGATACTAGCAAGCTCACAGATACTAGTCAGCGCCAAGAATCATTCAATAAGTAGTAAGTAAATAAAGATTTGATTTTGGACTAATATTGTCGCGGAATAGATAAATTTTAATATTTAACGGATACTCACCATACGCGGTTTGTATTTTTTATTGTTGATATTTCGATCACTTTCATGGATGGTGGCCACGGCGTAAATAAAATGTGAAAAACAATGTGAAATTGGTCCACAGTTAGAGAAAAAGAAATTTTGAAGGTGGTAGAGCTCTTTGTGGTTTGACTCCGGAAGCACCACCGCCACACCTATTTCTGCCTAATAACAGCAGATGTTGTGTTCTGGTCTGAATGATTTGGTAAGGGAGACATACTCTTTCGAGGCATTCCATCTTAGTCCTCAGAGGTAGCAACGCGTCTGTTGCTAGCCTTGGTAAGACTTTAATCTTACCTAGGGTTGAATACAGATGTCGATAGGCGGCAGTAGCCACTTACCATCAGGTGAGCTGCATACTCATTTGCTACTGCCATACTATAAAAAGAAAAAAAATGGCGAACATACATAAAAATATAAATGTATGTATACAGTGGAATTTTAAATCTCCTGATTTTTTGAAGTCTTATTATATAATAAAAATAAAAAATGTTTTGTGAAATGTTTTGTAAATAAATAAGTAAAAAAAAATTAACAAGTTTCAGCACATAAAATAGTCTTCGGCGTTCAAGTCCCCAGACATAGAAGCAAGTCTGCACGTGCTACTAATAAAGCGTATCCAACCCAAAACTGCCAAACAGTCGCACTATAAACTGGGAGCGACGCGTCCCAAAACTTCGGCGACTTAATATGTATCTAATAAACAGAGTTGGAAGACCAAATGAAGACGAATGCGGTCACTTCATTATCCTGAGAGTTTAATTTCGCTACGTAGCTGTTCGGACCATTCATCCCCATTAGCGCCAACCGGTGACAAATTAGCGGATTTATTACCGTTTTTACAACAATGTTTTGAGTTTATGTACTTCAGATTAGGTGTTACGAAGTTGCGCATAGCTGTGGCAGGTAATTTTTTGACTATGAGATACGAGTATCTTCTTAAGCCAGTATTCGACTGTTGCGTTACTACTTTTGAAGAGAAACATCTATAGCCGCATGTAAAAGTTCGAGTGGCGATCGCCACGCCGTATTTATTTTAGCGCTATCTGTTATGTTATACATTTCAGAAATATTAAGAATCTAACAAAACTAAGCGAGCTGCGATGTTAGTTCGACTTAGTGGGGTTATATCTGATAATATCCTTTACCACGTTCCTACTCACGAAGTCAAAAAACAACAATTTGTGGTTTTGAAGATTTCTGTAACCTTTAAAACCACATATTACAATACCTTGCGTATTTGCCTTATGATACATAATTTTACGAAAAACGTTTCCATGTTGTGGATTTCATGTTTAATCATTTGCGCGCCTCCTAAGCAATTTACTAAGAGAGGGAACAGTGTTATATGGTACGGATAACACACAGCTAAATTCTGTGAAGCAAGTTTACCTTAATAAAATTGTTCTTCGAAAACTAACCCAATGATAGAAAACCTTATTTCCATATGACTGCAGGACCAAAGTTTGCTAATATGTGATGATATTGTTTAATTTACTCGACTGCCCATTGGGATGACGATATTGTTCTAAATTGTACATTGTTCTTGCCTATCCATTATTCATTTGTAAACAAATTAAACCCGCTCGTCCGTAGACGTACAATTGTTTTAGATAACAAACCATGCTATTCTGTACTGTAATCTGAGATAATATTTTTTGGTTAAAATAAATCAAAGCCAGGGCTGTAAAGGCGGTCTTATTATTTATTTATAATATACATTGAACTAGTTATATATTTTTATGCGAAGTAAGAGGCTTTCTTACTTACGGTCGCGGTAAGGACCGTTTCATAGAAAAACAACGTATGTAGAATCTAAGTTTTTTTATATATCTTCTCTTTTTATACCATATTTAATTAAAAATTCCTGTCCTTATGTCCATTCGTTCGTTAATTTAACCGTATATCATAAACATTTCATTTGAAAACAAAATATAATTAGATAAAATTTTAAACTGACTTTCCGAACTAAAGATGTTATCTATTGGTCATCTAATTTTTTCAAGATAGTTGTGTTTATATAGGAAATGAAAGGTATCGAATACACACATACAAATATTCGAGTAGGTATGTAGCGCAAAGCAATGTGTCTGAGTTATTGAGGTATGCGCTATCCAAGTTATAAAAAGTTTCTCCCCTTTATTCTTACAAATGTGTAAATGTGAATATGTGTGTGTACATGTGTGTAATTAAGCTGAAATACTTTAAGATAAATTGAACCCCTACCTGAGCTAGAATACACACTTATAGTCAGAATGTTTTGATATACGATGAGTTGTACCGTCTTAAACTTTAGGTTAATTTTACATCAGGTGGATTGTTGCTACTTGGTAAAACAAATTACAATTCTTTCCTTGTCGCGTTCCGCAGTGAGAACTTTGGAGAATTTTGAAGAAAATAATAACTTAAAGATTTCCCAAGAATACAATGAGTTGATAAAAAACTGAGAAAACTGAATAAGAATTAAGGTGCGAGTGTTATTGAAATGAAAATTCTTATATTCATGGTCATTAACGATCCAAACTTATTGGTATTGTCATAATCACAATCGAAACTTGAAAACTTAGAGACCTTTCTTTAAAATCTTTTATCTGCGAGCTTTGTTAGGGAACCGAATAGAAAGCGGCTTTCCGGAGCTTCTCAGAACTCAGTAAATTAACTGTGTAGAACAGTTTTAAATTAGACAATCTTTTTGAAATATACTCCCGCTCTCCCGAACAGCGGTTTCCAATAATTCACGTTCATTGGCCGATAAGGGAACAAAGAGCGGGCAATGTAAATCAAAAGTCGTTATTTTAAATTGTTTCACAGATATTGGTCCATCATGTTATTATCGATTGAATAACTGCATTGCAAAAGAACTTATACCGTCCATTTTTGTCCATTCTGTTTTTGTTACTGAATATCCATATCATAAAACATACAATGTGGAATACATTGTATGTTTTATGAATTAAACTATAATTAAGAATCATTTACTGGCCAGATTAATATTATTTTCATTATTTTTTTATATCTCTACGTAATTGAAAATTTATTTCTTCTTTTACCTGACTGCACCAGGAGGAGGGTAATGTTTTTCCAGTGTATGTATATATGTATGTTTGAACATATGTGTGTGTGTATGTCCATTTGTTTGGCGCGCTATATCTACAGCCCAAACGGCTTGATGGATTCCGTCTATGGATTCTATCTAAAGTCAATTCTAATGACACAGAATAGAATTGACTCCAGATAGAACCCCTGTTCTTCATGAAGTTGCTTAGAGGTGGCATGTCCATGGGCATCAGTGAACGATTATCATCAGATGGTCTGCAGGTTATTCAATATGCAGTCCACCTGATGCTGTGCAATGCTTATTCATTCTCATTCCAAAAGAATTAAAGTCCTATCTTAGGCTGTAATAGAAGAAAGTCTGTTCATTACGAAACCCTTAAAACAGGAACAATGCAGTATTTATATAATAATCAATGAATAGTCCATTGAAAGATAATACGAATAAAAAGCGCGCATGTTAATCAAAATTCGTTATTTTAAAACCATTTCACTGGTATCACGTTATGACATGGTTTGTTTAATGAGGTGGATAATTAATTTATATCCTTTTTTAGTTCCGATCCGGGTGCCATTGTTCTGTTTTAAACTCAATGGCTTATCGCAAAATGAACAGTAATTATTTTATTTATATTGATGATAGTTCTAGGATTACTGTGACATATATAGGAAGTTATATTAGAAAGAAAGAAAAAGAACTTTATTCTAAAGATGCAATATGCACCTATTTCTGCCTATTAACAACAGTGTGTGGTAAGGGAGATATACTTATCCCAGGCGTTCTTCGTTCGTCGTTCTTCGTCTTCTTTCGTTCTTAGTACTTACCGCTAAGTAACAACGCATCTGTGGCTAACCTTTGATAAAACGTTTATCTTATCTGGGGTTGATTACAGATGTCCATGGGATTGATGTCACATAATATTAGCAAAATTTAATGGTACGGAACCCTCTGTATGCGAGCTCTACGCTCACTTGGCCAAATTTAAGATTTACAGATGCAAGACTCCAGAATATTAAACAGTTACTTACCTCAATAGCGAAACAACGTATTTAATTAAAATTTTAAACTTCGTGGAGTTTAGTGAAGTTCTTGCGGGACACCTGTAGTGCACCGGCTGGGAACTTATACTAATATATATATATATATATGCTGCATAATATATGCATGTTAATTTAACATCGCTAGTGGGATAGGCTAGTAACCAATTAATTACCAATTAAATGTATCTTTTTAGGTGCGTTAAATATCTTAATTTTTAGTCAGAAGTCTAATACATTTTTAAAGCTTTGATCTACTTTTCTAACTTCTAGGTTTCGAAGTTCTACTTATGTCGAAATGTCGCCAAATATAGTAAAAATGATGTGTTAGTTGAAATAGTTAATTTATTTTATAAAGCATAGTAATGCTATTTTTGATAAGTGTTTTAATAAACATGTTAGTTGAAAGTTTGTAATAATTCGAAATAATTATTCGAATTCGTTCAAAGCTTATATTGAAAAAATGTGCTAAAAATTACAGATATACATTTCGTTTAAAACAAATCTTTAATTAGTTAATTATGTATGTCCGTAAGAAGTTAAATTATAAGAAAAAAACAATAAATAAAATAAACGCTTTTTACACTCATAGCCTCACATTAGGATTTTCTCGTTTCGTGGGTGCCATGGTCACACAAAGACAAATACACAAATACCCAGGCCCAGAACAAAAATCTAAACTCATCATTCAGATGTCTATCTGGCCGGGGATCGAACCCGGGACCCACTGCGTGTCAGACTGGTATGGTGACCGCTCCACCACGCGGGTCGTCAATAAAAAAGAATGTCATGCAAATAAATGAAACAGGTTGATTTATAACGATTGCACTTATCATTGTACATATCTGTATTAATCATGACGTAAAATTCCAAAGGTTATAATTCTCTATACCATTATTTATTTATACCTAAATCTAAATATCAAATAGGCATTTCTACAAAACGGAGTACTTCACATGACGTTTATCCCAAGGCGCCTCCTCGCCAATATTATGCACGGAATCCTCCTCATACGTAATTAGAGTAACGTGCGCTCCTTAGCTACTTAGCCAGTAAGTAGCGCTAAGTAACTTTATCCCTAGGGCTTGCGGGCTGGAAGTTATATTAAGATTCTTACACTAGTTAATCACTTAGGAATTGCAGGTTGACTTTACTTTCAAACTTAGTTTACGTTTGAATGGTGACAGAATAATTACGGCATGCTTCATAATTTTGTCTTTAAGTCTTAAAATTATCCTTATTTAGGATGGAAATGGAGAATATGCATTGATTAATATTTTTTGTAGTATTTCCAACAAGCCTCACAAGAACTTTATGGTGAAATTCAATAATTATGACTGCATAGCATATTACTTTCGAAATCTTTTGATTTCTGATATGGTAATCTCTAAAAGGGTTTAGAGATAGGCAGTGGCCTAAAAATATCTATTATGATTGACTTTATATAGTTTTTTATTACATTAGAATAACTAGCGAGCATGCCATCCAACTGATGGTAAGTGGTCACTGCCGCCCAAGGACATCTGCAAAAAACTTCATACAGAACAGTGTTTCTATCGAAAGTCAATCACAGACGCGTTGGTACTCACGAGGACTAAGATGGTCGCCTCATATAAAAGTGAACTGAAATGCAAGAATTGCTTCACGCTTGAAACAGATGTGGTTGTGGTACCTCCCCCGTAAAACTACACTGGTTCTACCTCGAATTTGATATAACCTACCAAGCCATTACAGAGTTGCGTGGCTGAGTACGCCCCATGCGTTTCCTGGTGGTTTTCATTCCGTTGTATGGTGAGACTCTGAATGGGCCAGCAAAGCAATTTACGTATTGTTGCAGCCAGTTTTTTATTTATAATGTCAAAGTAGCAATAATTGGCAGATATTGATATGGCGATAGTGGCGGGAGACATACTTATCAGAGGCGTTCTCACTTAGTCCTCAGGGTTAGCATCGCATGTGTGGACTACCTTCGGGTGAGATTGATCTTATGTGGGGTCGATTACAGATGTCCATGGGTGACAGTAGCCATTTTCTGTCCGGTGGACTTCATGCTCGTTTGCTACATTATAAAAAAAAACTGTAGTTGAACTACGAAGGGAAAAAATATTAAAATAAACACTATTAATAATTATACGATTATGACCGATATTGATGAATCTCATTGGCTGGTGATATTATATTTTATATGAAGGGCGATCAGTAAAGAAAGTATATTTAAGTTCATTCAAAATTGAATTCCACCTCATAATGGAAACCATATTTCTAGTTATTCTAGGAACTTTCGCTTGCCGGATTTGAGTACTCGTACCTTTAACGCTTAGTCTTAAGTAATGAGATTCTTATGCCCGTTGAGCAAAATAAATAACAATACCTAGTACGCAAATCATGTATAAAATCAGCTTACGCTCCGCTTTGAGTTGCGCTCCTTTTTTCCAAAATTACTTTTTTGTTCTTATTAAAAATGTGTTTTTTTTTATGTTTTAAAATTTTATCAAAATCAAGTGATTACCTACTACCACACTTGTTTCACCTCAAAAGTAACTAAAGGAACTAGTAACATCGTTAAAAATATTCAAAAATAAACCCGACTGCTTCAAAGGATTTTTTTGTTCATAATGATATATATTTAATTTAATGCTTATATGAGTTTTTCTCAAAATAGTCAATACAAGTAAAAAGTAT
>MOOZ01000177.1:127298-141855 GCA_002930495.1 Cecropterus lyciades
AATGATATATATTTAATTTAACGCTTATATGAGTTTTTGTCAAAATAGTCAATACAAGTAAAAAGTATTAAAATATATACATTTATTATTTTACTCTATTTACTAGCTATCATTAGATAACCATATCATCGTAATAGTAAAAAACAGTCCTTCCTCCTCCATTTTAAAAAATTATATACCCGATGTCACTTTCCAACTGAGACGATTCTAATGATATGTCATACGTCACAGTCCGTTCAGCCGTTTGGGCTGTAGCACGTGCCAAAAAAATGGACATTCATACATATGCTCGAAAAACATTACCCCCCTTCTGACGCAGTCGGATAAAAAGAAAAGAATAAACCTTATTCCAATTATGTAATATTTGCATAAACACATAAGTTTAAGTAGAATTGTAATCATTACTGGGTCGATTACAGATACTCATTGGAGACTTTATCATGTAATCATGTGAACTGTATGCTCATTATCCGTAGATCCTAACCCGAAGGACGCGAAGCATTCGTTTGGCGCGGCAATTAATTTGCCGTGAAGTTGCGTGGATGTATAAGATCAGACATATACTTTTTAGCCGATTACATCAAAAGGAGGGTAGTGTTTTTCGAGCATATGTGTTTGTATATGTATGCCTATTTCTTTGGCACGCGCTACAGTCCGAACGGTTTGACGGAATGTGACATTTGACATATTATTAGATTATTTTAATTCTAAGAGTGCTATAGGATATATAATTTTTAAAAAAGAAAAGTGATGACGAAAGTTTATATTATAATTACAATATCAAGTGAAAGCTAGTAAATAAACCATTTTAAAATAATTATTATAATACATATTTATGACTATTTTGTCAAAAACTCATTTAAGCGTTAAAATTTTATTTATTTACATACTAAATGCATAATTCAATGAAAATAAATATAAATATTAAATGCTCTTTAATCCACTTGCAAGAACGTGCATAACTCCAAGTGCTTAGACACTAAGTTGATCTAAGCGTTGAGCGAAATAGTTTCAACTTCCCAGCTCCAAGTAGACTACAACTATGTACAACCCTGGAGACTTGTGGTCTTCAAGTCGTATCAGAATTTAGTTCAGGTGATTGTGTGTCCCAAGAATTGATTGCTTAAAGGCTAATTTAAGTGAGGTAATGGATTAGCTTACCTTGTTCAAAGATGTTCGAATAGTTCTTTAGAATTACATCTTAACTTATTGTTGAAAAGTTATGAAGTGCATTGATTTGTAAGATAGTTCAGAAACTGATAATTTTAGAACTAACTTAGGAGAAATAACAAACTAACTCAGCTTGTTTACGTTGATTATGTGTACAGTTATGTTTACAATTAAATATACATAACGAACTGTACGGCACTGCATGACAATGTTTCATATTTACTTTAAAATTATATAATGAATGAAGTAGGAGAGCTAATTGTATCAATGTGGTTAACAATTAAAGTTGGTACATTATGGAATTACAGTATATAAATTTTTAATCGCTTAGTACTTTAAAGTGCAATGTGGTATACGAGTTCGTCTTAAGTATTTAGGGATTCATTATTTACATAAAGAATTCGCCTTGGAATTATTTGATCAACGATTAGGTAGATTGACTTCAGCTTTAAATTAGGTCAGATTATTTGGAAACGTTCATATAATTATGCTAAGTGACAAGCTTGTTTCACGTGGTAGAGCGGTCACCATACTGGTCTATCACGCAGTGGGTCCCGGGTTCGATCCCCGGCCAGACAGACATCTGAATTATGAGTTTAGATTTCTGTTCTGGGTTTGGGTGTTTGTGTATTCGTCTTTGTGTGTCCGTGGCACCCACAACACAGGAGAAAATCTTAGTGTGGGGTTATAAGTGTGGAACGCGTTTATGTATATTTGGCTATATTATTCAAGTTATAGATCTCAGTATTAGGTATTCAAAAATTGATTGCTTTGAGCTATTAGAGCTTCCTGAGCGTAAGTTTAGTTTGTTAGAGGTTCTTAGTTAGTGTTGTTTAGTTACTCAAGGTACTACAAGAGGTATTCATCATAGTAAGAAACTTCTGAATCATACTGAAACATTTGGTTGTCGCATTGGCGTTCATTTGCAAACATTGCAGATTTGGTTCAGAGTTTACGGATAAGCTTGGCTTGTTTGGAGTTAATCTATACTAATATTATAAAGCTGAAGAGTTTGTTTGCTTGAACGCGCTAATATCAGGAACTACTGGTCCGATTTGAAAAATTCTTTCGGTGTTAGATAGTCCATTTATCGAGGAAGGCTATAGGCTATATATCATCACGCTAAACGCGGGTGAAACCGCGGGCTCAGCTAGTAATTAATAAATCAAAATAATACATAATATGTCCAAGCTTAAGTTATATAAAACAGACAATTTGTTCAACCTTAGAAAAGTCTGTGAGAAACTCATTAAACTTTTTAATAAATAAATTCTATCCCAAAGCCCTTTACGGAGCGTCAATTTACTCCAGGCTCTTAGGAGTATCCTATTAACATATTGTAAGATTTTTTTATCTCGAGCATCAAAGAAAGTGCATGTACTCGTAAAGACTGTTTAAATTGTATAAATTCTCTCAGTGCATCGGGCGCTCGACATCTCATTTGACTTTCATTGAGTTGCTTCACCCTTTAGGTATAAAATGTATCTGTTTACTATGCATTGTCTTGAATAGGTCATTATGTTTCTTTCTTACCAATTGAAGATCATTACGGGAACAAATATTAAAAATCCTTGCTTTGTTTTCATCTTGTGAAAAATTCTTTGCTTTTAAACTAGCGCACAGCAACTCGGAGCCCGCGAGTTCGTCTTCTTCTTGAGTCTTCTTGTGGTGCGCGGGTCTAACTAGAACATAACATAAACATAACATTAAACGCTTTCTACACTCATAGCCCCACAGAAGGATTTGTTCCTGTGTCGTGGGTGCCATGGACACACAGAGACGAATACACAAACACCCAGACCCAGAACAGAAATCTAAACTCATCATTCAGATGTCTGTCTGGCCGGGGATCGAACCCTGGACCCACTGCGGGTCAAACAGGTATGGTGACCGCTCCGTTACGCGGATCGTCAATATCTTGTGGTCCATCGACCATCCTAAAACCATCATGTTACCTTTTTTCTGGAGGACCGTGTTTTTGTCATCAAATAACAGACACTATTAAATGCGGCCGGCCTCAGATAGTTACTTTGTGGTCGTTGTTAAAGGTTATCGATCGCTTAAGTAAACCCATTGAATTGAGCTGTGTTGTTTGTCAATTAGCGTTAGAGTTATGTTAAAGCGAGTTACAAATTGTCAAATACGGTTTATATTATTTTTACGGTAACACACAAAATTTTAATTATATTTTCTTTTAACTACATATCGAATAGAACCGATTCTTTTATACGTCGATGTCGTAAGAAGTGATTAAAGAGGACAAAATTAAGGAGATATGTAGCAGCGTCTTAATGTACAACATCAATCCCTACTGACTATTTGCAAAAGCCCCATTAGAGGACACTTATGCCCAGCAGTGATACAGAAGTTACAGCAGATACAGAAGTTGATTGTATTCTTGTTGGAAAAAAGTGTGTGTGTGCAATTCACACGGCATAAGTGAAACTTAATAATAATAAATAATTAAATAATCTGAGCATTAGGTAAGTAAAATTTATGCTCTTTCTAAAATTGATTAAGTTATCACTGTGTATCGACCTTCCGCTACTCATCAACAGATGACGTCACCGTATTCTGAATCACGCTATCGGAGTTTTATCGACATCCTGCATATATACAAGTTCCGAACAGAGACTGTTGGAGCACGGTCGCTCCCCAGACATGATCACTTCGCCTGGCGGGAGATCTCCCTATGCAAAAACTTCAGCCCAAATTCTGACATCCTATTTCAAATATAAATCGTATGTAAAACTTGAGATCAGTTGAGTTAAATCCTTAGCGTGATTCAAAAAGAGGTACAGCGCCATATAGCGCCAACAATACGTTACGCATTTTCAATGTAAACCTACTGAACTGATTTGATGAAAATTGCGCTGTTCCCGAAGTTAAGTAAATGTAAACTATAAAAAAGTGTGTATCAGCTTCGACGCCCGACTGGGGTTTACTCCTTAAGTAAGATTGTCTAAACAGGCGCAATAAAATTAAATTTAAATAAGTTTCGATTGTTGTAAACAGCGCCATCTATGCGATAGATGAAAAAAGGAAACAATAGGTTGCGCATCAAAAACGTAACGAGGTCCTTCGATCACTAGATTTTACTCCTCATATTTTTCTCATACCGGGCCCCTTAAATGAAAATCGATTCTTAACGAGTAAACTCCAAAAACATTGTACATTATATTATACCGATTGTACTTTTTTAGAAATGCATGGACACATATACACATATAGAATTTTGTATATTTCTTTGGAAACCGTAATACATAATAATCATAATATGTGAAAATATTGCAATTTCAATAATGTAAGAGAGATATGTATCGAATTGATATCCTTTCTTTTAAGTCAGTTAATGAAATCGGTTAATCTTTTAAGTCCACGCTAAAATTCAGTCTTGGTATTTTATGGCTTTCTCGGAGCGAATGCCCGGAGGCTTTACGAAGAAAATGCAGCTAGACTGCACTGTATAAATTGTATAACTCCACTCATTGCATATCCGAAGCTCAACATCTCATTTGAATTTCATGGAGATGTAGATGCTTCACCTTTAGTTTAGTTTGCATTTATTTGAAGCAGGATATCGGGTATTCTCGTACTAGTACAACGTAAACATTTGAGAATTTAATTAGTGAGTAGGTATTTCGTATTGTAAAGTGCATAGATTTCTCTAGTATTAGTGTCTGATTACGTGTCCTTATGAAGGTTGATAAATGATTTTAAGATGATTCTTATTTAGTGGAACACTTAGATATGTATAATTTAACTATAAAATGTTTGTTATTTTGAATCAACATTTAAAAGTGCCTTAGAGCCTTTTGCGGCGAGATAAGCATCACATTTATTACCACCGTCTACTAGTCGTGTATACTATGCTGCTGTGTTCAGCTTTAAAGAGTGTAGTGAGATACCACGTCGGTATCTCGAAACCTAAATGAAGAGTTTCAACTAAATTCTCACGAGCATAAATTATCTATGATGTACCCCATGTCACATGAGTTAAAATGTGTCAGGATAAGCAATAAAATTCTTAATTTTAGTGCAACCTTGTTGAAAATGAAACTATCCGTCTGTCCGCCCTTTAAGGTTGACTGCTGAACATAGACCTACATAGACATAGGCCTAGAGATTTTGCTAGTGATCACCGCGCCTGATATGCACGTTACACGCATAACTGTAGTGGGTGCTGATGAAGAACTACATCTCACGGTGCAAAAATTAAACAAAAATATTCAATTATATCAAATATAACTTCTAGAGGCAATTCACTAAATGTCTAGGAAGTTAATATTTTATTTTAAAGTCACACAAGTAAGAAACCGCCGAACTTTTCCCATATTTATTTAGTTCTGCCAAAGCAACCGGCAAGTTAGTAGAGGTATGTCAAAGTCGGCAGCAGCTCATACATACGTTGCTTATACGGGCGAACTTTTCTCCGTCACTGTTATAAGTGGACGACAAGTTTTGCTCATTCTTAGGTCCTTTGTTTAATGTTTACGACACGACTACGATTTTATTTTAATCGAGCACTAGTGTATTATTTTTAATTCACACGTTTATTATTAAATTGCTGTTATTGGGTCCATCCATTTTTTCCAATCCATCTTGATTGGAAAAAAAAGCTTTTAAGACTCATAGCTCCACACAAGGATTTTATCCTGTGTCGTGGTTACCATGGATACACAAAGACGAATAAACAAATACCCAGACCCAGAACAGCATCTAAATTCAACGTTCAGATGACTATTTGGCTGGGGATAGTACCCGGAACCCACTGCGTGTCAGACCAGTATGGCGATCGCTTCGCCAACCAGGTCGTCAAATATATTGAAATACAACATTTTTTTTTCCATATTAAATTATCGAGAAAATAAAATTAGAAAAAAAATTCGGCTTTGATGGATTTCCGTTTTGTTTTTATGGTTTGATGTAATTTTACAATTACTTATGATTACTTTGACTATTGAGTCGATAGTACATTATCGTACAAGTGCATTAAAAGTTGATGACCAGAATAAATTAATGGTCACCACATCGGCGTGCTATGCGGAGTGCCGGTTCAATCTAATTAAGCACATAATTTAAAAAATAATCTAAGTCTATTTTAAGTGGTTGCTAAAAATCAGAGAATCCAAGTATAGGGTAGAGTTAAAAGAATAATGTTTGTTTTATAATAAGGAAGTATCGAATAAGCATGCAATCCTCCTGTCGGTAAGTCCAGGATATGTTCAATCTATCTCAGATAAGATCAGTCTTATTTGTTGGCCACTGATTAGTTGCTAACCTTGAGGATTAAGTTCGATCGCCTCGATAGGTGTGTCACTTTTACCACACCATTCAGATCAGAACACAGCAGCGCATATTGTAGTTATTAGGCAAAAGTAGATCGACAAATACCGTCAATCTATTTAGAATGAATATTGACAAAAATCGTCAGGTGTTAAGGCACTCGGTTCCCATTCTCCTCATAGTCTGGAGAGCGCTCGCGAAGTTGGAATCTCCACAGTATTGTTTTAACACAAACTTTATTCGACTTCAACAAAGGTTCACTTCACAGAATCAGTAATTTAGTCGCTGTGAACATGGTATGGCTCGTATGCTTTCGTAATATTAGCCTACATGGAAATTAGGTTAATATACGAAATATCGATACATGCGAAGGTAAGAAGGTATTTTTAGGGCAGCTCATATGTGTTTAACTGTAACCTACTGTAAAAAAAATTGGTATTAATAAATTAAGTAACATCTGTGGTCGGAAGTTGCATGGGTAACCAATACCATGAAATCCAGGATATGCCTTTGTTATCATTCGATAGTATTTCTTAACTTTTTTTTCGTTTGTGTTGAAATGTAATTATATATATTGAAAAAGAATATTTGTATTACTCTTATAATTTTTTGGTATTCTTGTTTTCAAGTTAACAGCAACTACCGTCATCGTCGTCACCAAGGTTTAACTGTTAGAAAATGCCAATTGGGATTAAGTTCGCCTTTTGTGAAGGTCTGTGTTCATTCGGTTAATCTGTGACCCGTAACTTCAGCCTCCATAGCACTTCAGATTCCATCTCAGCCTTCAGATTCCATCTCAGTCCTCAGGAGTAGCGACGCATCTGTGGCTAACCTTGGGTGAGACTTTGATTTTACCTAGGGTTGATTACAGATGTCCATGGGCGGCAGTAGCCATTTACCATCAGGTGGACTACAGGCTCGTTTGCTACTTCCGTACTATATAAAAAAATTAGCTCTACTCTTTAAATGTCGCCAACGCTAGTCGCCATTTTGATGTTGATGTGACATAAACAAGAGCAACAGTATACAAGAGCTTTTTGGAGTGCTAACTACGTTTGCCGCCGCCGGAGGCTCCAAAAATAAACCAAGATTAAGTTTAAAACTAATTTAATTAGTAAGAGAATTACAATAATACTTATTTTCTAGACTAGCCTAATGCCTATCGAAGTTGGAATAGGAATGAATAATTACAATTTTAAATAATTAATATCGGCTATGATGAAATATCTAAATTGCACTTTTCGTATTTTCGACAGTAACTCGTGTCTTAGTTTGTCTACACGTATCGTCAGCAGTCCTCGTAGACTTCCGCTACGTAATTTGCTTTAAGTATGATAAATCACAATGTTTACTAACGCAATGACATCACGAATCGAACAGAATAGAGGTTAGCGTTTCCGCGTGAAAATTTAGAATAAAATATAAGAAGTTGTGGGGTTCTTTTTGTTTTATTTAAATAAAATAGTTTAAGTAGTTTATTGACACTATGAATTATTTACAAATTACATAAAATACCGTAGTATCCCCTTGGTGGTAATGTAGCAGTTATTACGTATCGGTGGTTGTGTGACAATAATATTTCCTTCTTACAAATATTTCTGAAATATTTACATACTATTATTTATATAAAATATCACAAGTATCTTCACCTAGGACGGAAATTTAGCGTCGTATTATAAGAACCCTCTTATTCCCACGTCTCATTTCTATGTGCCGTATTTTATTTTGCGAGATGTTAAGCACTGTGACTTGAAATAGTTTTATTTCAACGGATTCAGTTCTTTTCTTAAAGAGCTTTAATAATAGAAAGAGAGGTTTATAAATAGGTGCTGCATATGGCATAGTAGACATTTTATAAGTCGACTATAGTGATGACACTGGGTTCTATTTGATTAGCTTATTTTTTTTATTTGTTCTGATTTTTAGACCATGCCTTTTTAAGTCATTAACGATCCCTACAGCACTGCTGTTCTCACGCGCCGAGTGCTCCGGGTTCGATTCCCAGCGAGTCACGTAAATGATGAATTTAGATTTCCAATCGGAGTCTGGGTGTTTTACGTCATCGTATTTTTATGTCCTTCACAAATAAGAAATCCACGTGTTGCGCTGTGAGAAAATTACCCCTATTTTCGAACCAGTTTTAAGCCGATTCTTTATTTATATTACGGGATTAAAATTATATATAAATAACACATACAAAATTTTATATATAAAATTCTCGTGTCACAATGTTAGTTACCTGATTCCTCCGAAACAGTTTTACCGATTTTTACCAAATTTTATATGCATATTCAGTAGATCTGAGAATCAGCTACTATCTATTTTTTATACCCCTAAGTGATAAGGGTTGTTCACCCTAACATTTTTTTTTTTATTTTGGTCATTTTTTTATTTTTCTATAATGTGGCATTAAAATACATACAACACAATTTTTTACCCTTTTATCACCAACCCCTATGTTTTTAAAAGCCATTTTAGTAATTTGATCATTTATATGGCAAAACAACGTTTATCGGGTCAGCTAGTAATAATATGATAACCTAAATCATGAAACGAAAATAAAATATACGAATATAAACAAAAGTACATGAAATGATATCACCCAAACGATGAAAGTCGTAGATTTTCTGGAAAAAGGCAAATCTTTTGCCATTGTGAGCAAAGGCAAAGTAAGAAATGGAAAATGAAAAGGTTAGTGAGACTTGACACTTTTTTGTAGAGCATAATGCGCCACTGTGGACTCTGCGTATCTGAATCCGTGTAAAATGAACGCAGAATTTCGGAAAAATTCTAAAAGGATTTTCTAAGTTAAATTCTCTATTGTAATTTGAAATTTTATTTACTTTCGTCACTACTTTCAAATCTACGTCTTGACATAGTTCTTCTTTGGAAGAGTTTTTGAATATATTTAGTACTAGCATTTTGCCGCGGCTCCTCCGCTTTTGGTCACGTTTACCATAGTAATGAGTATATTATATATCAATCTAGGTTTTATACTCTCTGTGTGCTAAATTGTAGCGAAATTATCGAAATCCTTTATTTCTTACAAGAGAAAAGTAACAGCGATCGATTGTTCTAATCGAATCGAATCCGGTAGAATACGCTCCTTCAGCTTGCGGAGGGAGCGTATTCCTTCATAGTACTATACGCCGAAAGATGTGGTTCCATTCGCATTAACTGGACTCGTGGCGGTCATCCACGATTCGGTTTGCGCGCTCATTCCTTCCACGAATGTGTAAGATGAGGAATGAGTTTCCTCCTGAGGTGTTCCCGAAACGGTATGACATGAGACTCTTCAAGAAAGTTGCAAAAAGAGCTTTTCTGCAAAGCTGCCGATGCATTGGTGACTTTTTTGGCATTGGAAATGTTCATAGGCGACAATGACTACTTTCCGTCTGCTTATTGTTAGGTACATATATAAAAAATGTGGCCAAGAGCGAGTGGGACTTGCAGGCGAAGTGTTCTGTAGCATCATTAAATAAAATTGAACAGTTTTCCGACTACCAACATAAGTTTGTTTTTCATAATGTTTGTATGAATTGCAAAGTTATGTTATTCGGTTTTTGAAAAAGTCCTATATCTCAAAAACTGGCAACCGTATATTGTTCGAACTAATTTTCGTTTTGTTTGACATCTACAACATATGTTTTAATCCAGATTTTTCACTTTCTTAGTTTAAAGTAGTTTCTGAATAAAGTGTGACATACGGACAGACGGAAAGAGACGGTCTTTCCGTGACATAACGAATCTATAAGGGTTCCGATTTTTGCCATTTGGCTACGGAACCCTAAAAATTAACAAACATATATTCGTATTTATAGTATTAAGTAAGATTAAATAAGGAAGATTAATTTGTTAATATAACCCTATTCAAAAAAAAGTCTGTAACGAAGTCGTTTTCAAAACAATATTTTGATTTAATTTACGTGGTACTCTTCCCGTTAGCAACTGAAGTATTAGAATATAGAATATTATGCAAGAGAGCGCTCCCAATCTCCTGGATTAAATCCCGTCGTTGCTTACGTCATGCAATAGCAGAAAACGATTTTTGTACGAAGATACTGTTTCTTAGGCTGCTTTAGCTTATTGTCTACTAAAGTTATTGCTTAAACGATAGTAGTAGTTATTTCTGCCTAATAACAACAGTGTTATGCGCTGTTGTGTTCTGGTTTGAAGGGTGTGGTAAGGGAGACATTCTTTTCCGACGCATTCCATCTTAGTCCGCAGGGGTAACAACGCATCTGTGACTTACCTTAGGTGAGACTGATCTTACCTAGGGTTGATTACGGGTGTCCATGGGCGGCAGTGGCCACTTACCATCAGGTGGCCTGCATGCTCGTTAGTTACTTCCATATATGTATATATATTATTTATTTATTATTTATTTACATTTATATCTCTTTTATGCCTTCGACTTGCACACAATCATACACTTGCGCGCTGAAATGCACTAACGCACAAACACAGACACACACACATACATACGCAAGCATACATGTACCGCTTGCACGAGGATATTAGGCTCAGCTGCAGCAATAAGCTGAGTGGGGACTTTCCGATATATGTATTTGGTATTTGTTTTATTTGTTTTGGATAAACCTGTCGTTTTGGAACGAACAACAACAACGATTTGACAGCAGTGTAAGTAGTCGTTTTAACTACAGTTGCTCAATTGATAGCAACCAATCGGCAGCAGCAATATACTAAAGAATAGGTGTATAGAATAGCTATCCGAAATACAATCAGAGTGAAAAAAAGCCTCGTTTGTTTTGAGAAATAGTCATAAAAGTAATAAGGGCTGAAAAAAAAATCGTATTGAAGTAGCAAACAAGCATGGAGTCGACTTTATAGTAAGTGGTTACTGCAGCGCATGGGTGTCTGTAAGCACCTTCATATAGAACAACGGTTCTATCTGAAGTCAATTACAGGTGTTAACTACTCACGAGTACAAAGATGGTCGCCGCATATATGAGTGAGCCGGCAACTCCACCCTCCATCGTGACGCAAGAATTGCTTTATGATAGAAATAGGTGTGGCAATAGTATCACCTCAGTTGAACTACACAGGTTCTTATAACTTGTAAAAAAACGAAAAACGTTACAATAAGTTGTTATTTTTTGTGTATATGTCTATTACTGTACATTATAAGACTTATAAACCTGCGTGTGACGCAACAATTCTTAAACAGTGATGTATGGTGGTAAGAGTGCCCCTCTTTAATCTGTAAGAGGGATTTACAGGGATTAAGTTAAAATGCATCTACACAAAATTAATAATATCTAGCAGCGAGTAATAGAATCACAAAATAATACGTGTGACGCTCATACCTATTGTGAAATTCAAACTTAAATTACTTTCTCAAACATGAGTGTAAAATCGCGTGAGCAATTTGTTAATGCTTCAGTATTCAAGTTACATCTACGTAATATGGTATAATTTATTAAAAGGCATTAAGATATCTCATGTAAGAGCCGGGGGCGTGAAATTTGTCGCTGCCGTAATTATTGTTTCATTCATTCGAACACAACTGTTCTGCTATTAGGAGATTAGTTGCTAAACTTCGGCCCAAGAAACTCCTAATAGGAGAACTTTTCCCAAACATATGATAACCGCTCTTGTTGGAAAGAAATAAAGTCTTATGGATACGTAAAGGTAATTTGGCGAATTGTTGTCGCCAAGTAGGCGTTACCGCAGAAACAAGTGTTTGTATAAACGTAGGTTCTGAGATTTATTGAGGGTTGGATTGTAATCGTGTTGTACTTTTCGCTCCAATATTAAAGTGGCGCTCATGAAATAGGGGCTTAATCTTGCGTAGTAAACAACCTGTGAACTACGCCGTAGCTATTATACGAGATAATGAGTAAAGATAAAGCGAGTACGAGCGGCTACGGGTTTCGTAGAATAGCTACGGGGCTCTTGTAGAGGATTACGATGCTACGCGAACTCGACGTGCTACGTGTATTGTAAACATTTTTAAGTCTTATACAGGATACGTTATAAGAATCCTATGCCTTGTCTATAGCTTGATTTTTTTTAGTGTCTAAACAAAAACACATTTACTTTTGTAAGTAATTTAGATGGGTATACACCGTACTGTCTTTCACAGGAAATAAAATTATATAATATATTGATTTATTTTGCATTTTTAAATGAAGGGTTTTTACCTGTTTTTTGATAAAATAATTCACTTCAAAAATATTATTTTATTCTACTTTAAGTAATCAGTTGTGCATAATATCATACAAAAATCATATGGTGTAGTAATATTAAAAATTCAATAATTTATTAAGTCAATTTCTACGATATACTGAAGAGCTTAAATCTAAACACTTAAACAGAGACCAAAATCCAATCTGGTGTCTATAACAGAACTATTGATATCGGGCAGTCTGATTTCCGCACATTAGTGGAATGGTACTTTTCAAACAGTCCGCTTAATGGGTTATTATTGTGGTCACCGTATTACCGCTTTTGCTCTCAACTAGCGCCACAGACGACGCGAATCCTAAGAAATGATTTCGGAGTTTTAGCAGTACGTCAATGTTATGTTCGGCATTTTTCTACGCATGTCCAAAGAATTTAATACGAAGCGAAAACCACAATCCACTATTTGTTTTTATGGGAGGCACTTGGCTACTGGATACGGTTATTACAATCGTTCCGGAATGCTCTGTGTGCTTACTCGATGCACTTATCAGGGCAGGGCTTGGCTAGTTTACACGCCATTCGGGTGCGATTTTTCTGTTTCGTTTCTAGAAATTTATTTGTGGTACTGTGCTGGTCATAGGATAACACTATAGAATAACACTAGTTGAATGTTGGTTTGTACTTTGACTGAATTCTTTGAACTATAAATATGTGCTTGACAGAACTCTTCTTACAACTATGACGTTACTACAACACTAGTTATCTCCTAAAATTTTTGTAGAAATAAAGCGTTGCTATATTTCTCTATAAGAGCGTGGTAATCATCTCTATTAATTATTTGATCATTATAAAAATCTCAATAATTTTTTAAATATGGATGTAGCAATCGAGCATGTATTATGACGACCCGCGTAGTGGAACGGTCTGACACGCAGTGGGTTCCGGGTTCGATTCCCGGCTAGACCAAACGTCTGAATGTGTTTATGTATTCATCTTTGTGTGTCCATGACACCCACGACACAGGAAAAAATACTATGTTTGGCCCTGTGAGTGTAGAAAGTGTGTGTGTGTTTTTTTTATTCCGCCTGACGGTAAGTTGATGATGCCGCTCATCTGTAATCAATCACAGATAATATCAGCGTCATAGTCGAGGTTGCCCATAGACAAGTTTGTACCCCTGAGGGCTAAGTTGAAACGCCACAGATCTCATTTCAAAAAATATCTTTATATCACACCTTTCAGACTCAGACACAGAACACAGTAGCACATAGCACTTAGGCAAAAGTAGGTAGAATTTCATACAATACTCGGCTTATATTTTATTATATTTTGCATTTATATTTCATGTTAGCTACACATAACCTATTCGTTAGTATTTTGAAGTCAACTGCTGGACGTAGGTTTTCCTTAATGGGGGCCTAGTGATCACTGAAAATACAATTACCATACCAATACCATACCAATGACCACGATAAACAGGTAATATCCATACAATTTGCTCTGCGTTTTCTTGAGACATTTAACAAAGGAATTCGTAAAGGAGATATCAAAATAAATATCTTGTTTTTAAGGAAAATTTTAACCACGTAACTTCTTAAATTTGATACTCTGGGATATTTAGAATCGTAACCAAAAGTACCCTTAATACTTTGGAAACTTTTTATGACCGTTACATTTTATACTGTATACATTGTTTACATTTCCGTAAACAAAGTGAAAACTCCTCCCTGGATAGTCGTGGACAACGAAATAAATTAATTAACCCGACGCTGCAGATGTAAATAGTGGGACATAAATATCCCGGTAAGGAAATCCGCACATACGGGCAACTTTGATTTATTTTAGTGAATATGGAAACGGATTTCATCGACGTATATTATAAAAAGGTCGAAGGTGGTAGAACTCGTTGTGGTTCGACTCCGGAAGCACCACCGCCACACCTATTTCTGCCTAA
>MOOZ01000177.1:267137-280408 GCA_002930495.1 Cecropterus lyciades
CCGTATCCTGGATCCTCCGAGATTAAAGAGCGCGCTATGCGCTCGTATGGAAAATCTTCAGCGAATTAATGTAGGGCGAGCTGTAGATACGAATAGGAATTTAAATCGTAGATGTTACGTCCTGGCGTAGTGCTGTCGCGGTATAATAGACGCTGTTAGACGTACTAGAGGATTATTTCTATTTTTCTTAAAAACGTCTTAGCGGAGTGAAAAGTGTAGTGGTGTTAAAACTAGTGTTTTGAATAAACATTTTGTACAATACGAGCCCCATATTCAAGACAAACATGCCTGCATAATATAACCTGCATAATATTGATAGATTAAAAGCCTTAATATTAATGAAACTAGCTGTGCCGCACGGTTTCACCCGCGTATTAGTTACTACAAAGAAAACTAATGAATGTATTTATTTGGATAACAATAAATATTATATTTATATAAGCAACTTCGCAAATAATGCATTATTTTGGAACAAATTTGGTTATCATATAAAAGGGTACAGTGAGTTTACCTGAAAAGATAGACATATGCTGTCGTTGACTTTTTTTTAGAACTTTTAAAGGGGATCAATTCTGTCATATATAATTTTTACGAAACTTTAACCGTTTAGGCAGGGCATGCAGTGGAAACTCTCATTAGAAAAAAAAAACCGATTTTGAAACATTCTTCATTGGTGCTCCGCTCCTGCTGGTTTTAGTGAGATGATATATAGCCTATAGCCTTTGTAGATAAATGGGCCACCTAACACCGAAAGAATTTTTCAAATCGGACCAGTAGTTCCTGAGATTAGCGCGTTCAAACAAACAAACAAACTCTTCAGCTTTATAATATTAGTATAGATAAACGACAAAGCAAACATTTTTATCTTCAAGAAATTTGGAAGCGGTAATAGCGATTTTGGTAAAAACAACTTAACGAGTAGAAATAAAAATATCTAATGTAGCCGCTAATCGCAGTTTTTCTTATGTTTTATACAAATAGTTAGCTATAATATTGTTGACACGTTACTCCTGAGAACTAATATGGTGACAGTCACTGGCATCTACCCTTACACCGAAACGGAAGAATTGCTTCAACCATACTCGTAGTAATGTTTTACTTAAAAGAGATTAGTATATAGTAGGATAGTAAGTTATTAATGACTAGCTGTGCCCGCGGTTTCACCCGCATTTAATAAAAAAATGTAACATGAAATAAATATAACCGAATTTTATATCTTCAACAATTTTAATCAACATTTATTTAAAAAACATTGGTAGAAACTTAAAACATTCAATACGAAATAAGCAAATATCTTTAGTTAAAATAAACAAAAGTACTACGTCTCCTCCCCCTCTCTTTGGTACTTAAACAATACTTGTATTACCTAACTCAAATACGTATTTTACTTCTTTTAAATATTCAGTTTCTGGATAGGATACAATATTACTGAAACTCTAAGCTAGCACTACGCAATAAAAAAGTCGAGCTCTTGCATTGTGAAAAAACAAAAAAAAAATAAGACCGACTTCCATGCCATAAAAAAGCAACAAATAATTTTAATATGTTTTGGTTTAGTAGATACACAGTACATAGTTCATAGTCACGATGTCGCTAAACCGAATCCTAAGTCACCAGTATTTCTGCATCATTAGGGTTAAGGAAATCAAAGTAATTTTTTTCATCATATGTCACTTTAAAATACGTATTAAAAGTATGTTTGCAACATATACCAAACTCATACGGCTTAAGCAAGCTTGTAGGACAAATTTAAATCGTATGTACCTGCTCAATAAATTTATTATATATACGTATGAGCCATGCATCTAACACTTGTGGTTTAGGAAGGCAGTACCACTCGATGAACGCAGAGGAGTTGAAGATCAAGTTTTTCATTAATCGTCTCCTTAAGATTGCTCTTATATACGCTCTTATATACCCCTAAGCACAAAATGCCTATCTCCTACCCAATGCCTTAAATTGGGTATCAATGCATCATCACGTTTGAGGAGTTGTGGGTCGAAATGTTCATCTCATAAATGTAATCTCATCTCATCTTTGTAATCTTACTGCATCTACGAGTACGTAAGCACCAAATGGCCAACTTCTATGGTCTAGGTTCGAAGTACCCCTGCATTATCAGGGTTGAAGAGTTGAAGGTCCGATTTGACGTCTCATGTCTCTGCTTAGCAATCTTATTATATATCCGTAAGCACCAAATGGCCAAAATTTATGGTTTAGGCCTGCAGTACCCCTGCATCATCAGGATTGAGGAGTTGATAGACGATTTTTTCATCGTAGTCTCTGCTTATCAATTTCATCATATATTTATAAGCACTAAATAGCTAACTCTTATCGCTTAGGCTTGCAGTACCTTGCATCATCAAGATTGAGCAGTTGAAGGTCAAATTTTTCATCACATATCTCTGCTCAGTAATTTTATTATATATCTGTAAGCACTTAATGGTCAACAATTATGGTTTAGGCTTGCAGTAACCCTGCATCATCAGGCTTTAGGATTTGGAGGTCAACGATTTCATCGTATGTCTCTGCTCATCCGTAAGCATCAAATGGGTGAGTTTAGACTAGATGTACCCCTACATTATTGGGATCAAGGAGTAGAAGGCCAATTTTTAATCATATCATGTTATTTCACAATACAAAAGTATTATTCTAAGTTAATCCGATTACGTTTCATGGTTTTATCTTTGACAACGAAGAACTTCCTTACAAACTTCCATCCCCTATTTTAACCCCTTCAACCCCTCGCGATAAAAAGTAGCCTATGTTCTTTTCTAAGGTCAACTCTATCTTTGAATCAAATGTCATTAAAATCGGTTCGGTGGTTTGGCGTGAAAGCGTAGCAGGCAGACAGACAAACAGACATATTTACTGTCACACGTATAATATTATTACATAATTATCTATGTTAGTGAAAAGTAGGGAAATAGGGATAATACACACATAATCGACAAAAGAAATCCAATAATATTATGATCGTAAATAAACAAAAAAAAAAATAACAACTTACCTTAAAAATATATTATAAATTTTAATTTTTAAATTACCTACTATATCAACATTATTTTTAAACACTTTTTTACACTCATAGCCCCACACTAGAATTTTCTCCTGTGTCGTGGGTCAAACACCCAGAACCAGAACAGAATCTAAAATCATCATTCAGATATCTGGTCTGGCCGGGGATCGAACCCGGAACCCACTGTGTGTCAGACCGGTATGATAACCGCTCTGCCACGCGGGTCGTCAAAGCAAAACCCCGCAGGAAAACCAAACAGAGTTCTACATGTAGTATGTAAAATTACAAACAATATTGTAACGAAAGATATTCACTTATGTACCTAAATAATTTATACCTCAGATAACCCTCTCGTGGTATCCCAATTAAAAAGATAAATTGCGGCCTGTACACAGATTAAACGGGCATAAAAAATCAATTCCAATGGCAAGTGATTTATCATTGGACGGTTTATTTTTACGGTCGTGAAAGTATTTTTATGGGTTTTCGTGACACTATCTCAAATGGCAGGCCATGAGTTAATATCGGTCATGGACCTATGTGGAATAATTCTGTTGTCAGCAATAATCCATAGTTGTATACTAGGTGGTAGAACCAGTGTAGTTCAACCGGAGAGGTACCTCCGCCACACCTATTTCTAGCGTGATGCAGTTCTTGTGTTTTAATGGATGGGTGTGTTTGCCGGCTCACTTCACACGTATATGAAGTGACAATCTTAGTCTCGGGAGTAGCAACGCATCTGTGATCGACTTCGAATAGAACGCCTTTTCTATGTAGATTTGCTTACAGATATCCACGAGCGGCGGTCACTTACCATCAAGTGGACTGTATGCTCGTTTGCTACTTCAGTCTGATAAACAAAATAGTTTTATTTGCTGTGTTTGAAGAGTGTGCTTCGTTAGGTTTATATGAGTTTTGACTTCTTCCTTGGGTGAAATGAAATTTTTGACCTTCAACTCCTCAACCCTGATGATGCAGGGTACTGCAAGCCTAAGTCATAGGAGTTAGCCATTTAGTGCTTACGGATATATAATAAGATTGCTAAGCAAATACATAAAATGAAAATTTTGACCTTCAATTACTCAAATCTAATGATGCAGGGGTACTTAATCCCTAAACCATAGAAGCTGGTCATTTGGTGCTTATGAATATGTAATAGGATTACGAAGCAGAGATATTAGACAGAAAATTTTCACCTTCAACTCCTCAACCCTCATATCAGTCTGTCATAAAATATTTGATGTGTGATAATGTATTTAAGTTCTCTTCTATTCTCGATCCTCCGGTTTTTGTGTATTTGTATCTGTGTGTGTTATGGCAAACAGGTTATCCTAGTGAGGTAAAAATCCCACATAGCCTGACGCCGGGCATCTAATGAAGATTTGAATAGTGTAAAAACGTAATTTGTAATATATCTTATAGACTACGGAATGCATACTGAAGGCAATTTAAGCGAACTTATGTGAATGAAAGATAAATATAATTTAATTTTAGTAAATATAGTTCAAGCAGTCAACAGAACAACAAAATAATTTACAACGCGCGCCGCGTGGATCGCGAACGGCTTGTTAGGAAGTTTTAAGCAGGGATGACTACGAAATAAATTAATACTAGTTAAATAGTAGTTATCAGATCATAGCAGATGCATACTCGTATTACAAAATCTAACGTTCATCCACATTGAAATTATAAAGACAATTCGATATAACTAGTAACATTGTTAAAAATATTAAAACAAAAAACCCGACTGCGTCAGAAGGAGGGTAAGATTTTTCGAGTATATGTATATTGTATATATTTATGTTTGTTTGTATGTATGTCCATTTCGTTGGCATGCGCTACAAGCTAAACGGTTTGACGAATTGTAACGTATGACATATCATTAGAATCGTCTCAGTTTGGAAAGTGACATATCATGACATGTCCAGTGTCCATTGTTTTATCAGATAAGTAATGAGAAAAAAAGGGTTTAACTATTTTATTTCCGTGGGTATATGACCAATAGAAACTTTAGTACAGCCTTAGAATTTACTCTTTTTTGTGAAGGATCACTTAAACGTCGTAAATCTTAGATTTTCAGCACTGGCACTTTTTTGTGAAATCAATTCCATTAGTCCATATTGTTTTGTATATGATAAGTCAGTACCTATTAATATTTTGAAGTTATAGGCGGATATATGTGTTAAACCATTTATAAAAAGATTTTCACGTCTCCTGGTATAAATACATTATTAAGCCGTTTCTTTATGAAGCCGTACTCAATACGCAAACAATGTATTTTTAAGGATACCCTAAAACGCAACAAAAATTAATTATGCATTAAAAGAATACAGAGACAAAATAAAATAAACACGAACATTGGCAGCCCTAATGAGTTATGCAAATGTAGAACCCGTGTTTACGTTCCGACATGCCTCGCTGATCAATAACTTCGGTTTTACACACAAAAATGTTAAAATCCAATATAAAGGCTCAAACCTCCCTATAAAGATCATGTTAGATCCTACTTTTGATAGCTTTTATGCAAAAAAAACCAGCCAAGTGCGAGTCGAACTGGCGAACGAAAATGGCAAAAAAAAAGGTTTGTTGTATAGGAGCCCTACTTAGATATTTATTTTATTCGGTTTTGGGTACGGAACCCTAAAAAATGCCTGAAAGATCCAACAGTGATTTTTTAGGATTTTGGTAGCAAAATAGATACAAAAGCCCTGGAATTTTGGTGCCGTTCATCTGCGTATATGCCACAGCCTTTTCAATCAAGGCTATTGACAATTTGGCCCTATATAAATGGAATTGGAAAGGTAGGTGTGTTTTATGAAGGTGGTAGAACTCTTTGTGGTTCGACTCCGGAAGCACCACCGCCACACCTATTTCGGCCTCATAACAGCAGTGTTATGCGCTGCAGTGTTCTGGTCTGAAGGGTGTAGTAAGGGAGACATACTTTTCCGAGGCATTCCATCTTAGTTCTCAAGGGTAGCCACGCATCTGTTGCTAATCTTAGGTGAGACTTGGATCTTACCTAGGGTTGATTACAGATGTCCATTGGCGGTAGTAGCCACTTACCATCAGGTGGGCTGCAGGCTCGTTTGCTACTTCCATACTATAAAAAATAAAAAAAACTATTTATGGTTAAAGTACCTCCTAATATGTAATGGAAAATTGTAGATGCACACTATATATTATTCACAGTTATTTACACGTAAGAGTGTGAAAAAAATATAGCAAGTAGAGTATAAAGATCTGAATCTCTGTAGTGGACATAATAATTTTATTTGTTAGTATACAAATCTCAGAGCTCTATTGCTATTTAACTTGTGCTAATTTGCAGCAGGCTGCCTAAAGAAAAATGCGATGGCCTTTGGCGAACGCTTAAATTCAGAGTGCCTAAGTCATTTGTCGAACCACTGTGGAAGAAACTACAGGCGATAGATTTTATTTTCATTTCCTCTAGGGTTATTTAGGGTTGATTACAGATTTCCATGGGCGGCAGTAGCCACTTACTAACAGGTGGACTGCATGCTCGTTTGCTACTTCCATACTATAAAAAGAAAAAAAATTGGTTATGTAAATACGTATGTGCGCAATTATTTGGAGTACCTGTAACACAGGTCTTGAACCAAATACAGGGCCCTTGCGACTAGCGTATGTGAATGTGTTTGTATCAATAAAATATTTTTATCTTTATTTTATTTTTTATTTTTACCATGCATCAGAGGGAAGGTACTTTTTAATTTTTTCCTCTTAGATACGATCAGATTCTTACTTGAAGTTGGTCACGGATGCGGATATATACTAAGTTGGAACATCGGATAAGTATGTTTCCCTTACCGCAATCTTCCAAACTAGAAAACACGGCGCCTTACGGCACTTTTATTAGACAAAAATAGGAAAGACGGTGATTCTTTTCCTTTGTATTGGAGGCAAATGACATAATTTGCGTACAGTGTATGTGTAATTTGTTTTCATTACATTTCACATTCATCATAATTATACAATAAAAAGGATTTTGTATGCTTCGCTATTTTATCGGATCGGATTTATCGGATATTTGAGCTGATCCGACAAAGCTTGTTACAATAATTACAATAATATAATTACAATAATTAGCTACAATAATTACATCGTTTGATATACTTTATTACCTTTATTTTTATCATATCTTTTATATATATCTTTTAGCTCAAGTCGTAGCATGTTCTCGGTATGACAGGAGCCTTAATGCGAGCGTATATTTTCAGACTTCTCAAGCAGACTGTTTACTTACTGCTATTTTAAATGAAGGAATAGTTGTTTCTGTCTTTGAAGTAAATAGTGCAGGGATTATTTTAACAGTTCTCATCCTCTTTACAGGCGCGACGGGGAAAATATCACAAATGACGTAAATAAGAAAGATGGGATAAACAGTTTGTATTTACTTTCCTAAATATATTTATATTAACAATGGATTAAAAAATGTTCAAAAATAATAGTTCTTACCTCATATAACTTTCTACATCATCTGTTTTCAACCCCTTTAATATTTTCTTTATAATTTTTTTTGATATCAAATATAATTTGCAATAAACTTTACACGAGTGTTACTTTTTGTTTACATGTACCCAGTTGTATTTTCTTAAGCTTTCAACTCATACCTAAAATTTACAATGCCTGTATTTAAATTAAAATAGAATTTGATTCCGAAGGTTGCGTTGTAAGCTTTGTTAACTACTTTTGTAAGACAAAAGGGTATAGTAATATCTCCGTGGGACAAAGGGTTCAACCATCTATATGATGCGTATTGGTGATCAACATAGATATTACATAAGTAGATTGCCCTGCGTCTTTCAGATTCAATCATTTAATTGCCTTTGACAATGTATAGACATATTGACACACATACTAGTTGTTGCCTGCGACTGTGTATTTATTATAATATACAATAGTATTTGCTTCATAAACACTTTATACACTCATAGCCCCACATTAGGATTTTCTCCTGTGTCGTGGGTGCCATGGACACACAAAGACGAATACACATACACCCAGACTCAGAACAGAAACCTAAACTCATCATTCAGATATCTGTCTGGCCGGGGATCGAACCCGGGACCCACTGCGTGTCAGACCGGTATGGTGACCGGTTTGCCACGCGGGTCGTCAAGTCAATAAATAAGTTTATATCCATTTCCTTTTCTTTGTTACTAAAGATTTGTTACTCTTTATGGATGTTTATGACTCCCAAAGGGGCCGTGACGTACCCTTTAAAAATATCGACAAACTTAATACTTAATGATAGCTAGACAACATACAATAAAACCACCAAAATCTATATATACCCAACTAAATTTAGAAGAAATATTCGTTGTGCTTTCTCTTAAAATACATGTTCAAAGAAACTATTTCATCTAATAACAATAACACAAGAATATCATATATCACGGCGATGGCATTGCGTGAAATCATTTCAAATAGATGCCTTCGCGGTTCACACTTTGTGACATATAATCCTCCCGAAGTAACATGTAAAGGTTGTTCACATACGCTAAATATACTCGAAGAATAACAATCTTGAATAAAGTGGGAGATATAGACAGACACAAAAATGAGTACACGAAAAATTGTCACGAAATTCATTAACTATTCTTAGGAATCAGAAGTGATATAAGATTTAAAAATTTAACATTTATTGACAAAGATTATTTATTTTTTATTTAACAGTAAATAATGGGAACTATGTTATTAATTTTAACTTTAAAGAATAAATTTATAATCAGACTCGAGCAGAGTAACGACCGCACGGAACAAAATCTTTGTATCTTCAAATCTTCAAAAGACTGTTTTTTCTGGTAATTGTGTAATTGCTGTTGGCCCTATTGGCCTTTACAGCTTCACTGGCGTTAGTTTTAGCGAGCCTAAAGCTCAAGCCGTGACAAGAAGACTGGGCTGGAAGGGGGGGATGGCTTTGGTCCCCGTTCGCCGGGTCCCTTGGCCTTCCTCTTTCGCTAGAGGGAGGGACGGTTGCGGACCCAGCTATTTCCGGAGTCCTGGCCTTCCACCTCTGGTTTAAATAGTGCTGTAAAGGGGTCCTCGTCTTTGCCGGTGGAGACGGTGAGTGTAAAATCTGTTATTGTTGAGCGTGTGTGGGGTCAGGGAAAACAGTGTGTTTGTACAACAGCAGCGTCGCCCTTTTTAAACATAGGCAGACGATGACGTAATGCATTGTTTTATCGGCTGACTAGTGACATCTAGTGTTAGATCACTACATATTCCTATCGCCATCCCTCCCATTGAACAACACCACTTCCTCTTCTTCCCCTGGAGGTTGTAGGAGATGACTAAGGGACAAAATCTAGGAGATGGGCGACAGTGTCCTTCTGTGTAACATCAACCCACTGCGGTCACCAACACGCATGCTAAGCGCATGAACTATTGGTAGAAATCCTTATTAGGGAGGCCTATGCACAACCGTGGATTTCAAAGACTGTATCTATATATTTTGAGTAAATTGTAATTTTTGTGCATCTTTCAAATTTTTTTGCAAATCATCAACAAATTAGTTAGCAAATCATCAACAAATTAGTTAGCATTAGTAAAGCAAAAAAATGACAGAAGTGAATGAATTTTTAGGTGGATTGCATGTTTTCCTACTTCAATGTCAAAAAATATCCAAGAAATTAGCAACAATGTTTTCCTATGAAGTAATAGAACTGTGGTCCCCAACAATTATAATTTAGCGTGAACATTTCATTAACCTGACGTAGCATTTGAGCATGCAGCCCATCTGATAGTAAACGGTTGTTGACTGCTGCCCATGGACGTCTGTAAGTAACTTCATATAGATCCTTCTGAAGTCAATCATAAATACGTTGCGACACCCGAGTTTAAAAAATGATGGTCATATAAAAAATTAGCCACCCACCCACCGTAACGCAAGATCTGCTTCACACTAGAAATTGGCGTGGCGGTGGTACCGGGGATCGCATTTCGTTCTACCTTGAAAAACCGACTAACGGTATATCAATTTAAGGGAGGTTTAATAGAGTCGCGTTAATACATTCTATGTACTGTGTGTCTTTCTCTTAACGTATCTCAGCGGCCGGTTACAGTTAGCAATGGGTGTGAGAGACATGTATTTGTCAACGTCATGCGTCGAATAGCGGCTATTAAGATCCCTTGAGGGCGCGCTCTGGAACGAATGTACGTAACATACGGCTAGAAAGAACGTTCAACAAATTGCCATGCGCTTTTATATTTCGTATAATTATGTTTTTATCTCTCATGTCATGACAGTTACATACAAAGCGTTGTTACCTTAATACTGATAATGTATTTAAGTAAGCACGCTTTCTATTTTTATTCCTTCTACGTTGTGAGTGCCACGAAAATATACAAAAACGCAGTAGACGTTTATGTATTATAAACACGCAAACCCACAACAGAAATTTAAATTCATCCTTTAGACACCACTGCGTGTCAACCGGCTTGGTGACCGCTTCGCCACGAGGGCCGTAAATATCCTTCTCTGTGATTTTGCTGCACACTTCTCCTGTTATCTTTGTTTTTAGTGACCATTGTATAAGTTTATATAACTATAAAATAATAAAAATACGTGTCGCCGCTCTTTTAGTAACTTAAAACAGTTATTATCTACGTGACGTTTGACTCCGGAGGTACCGACACACCTATGTCTGCCTTAAAACAGCTGTTTTGGTTTGAAAGGTATGGGAAAGGTAAGGGAGATTCTTATACGATTTTAGTCCTCAGGGATAACAACGCATCTGTGTCAACCTCAAGTTAGACTCTGATCTTATCTGAGGTATTACAGATATCCATGGGCGGCAGTGGTAATTTATTAGGTATACTGCATGTTCATTTGCTACTTTAGAATTATAAAAAAAATGTTAACCAGCAAATCTATCAGTGTGTCAAGAACCCTTACACACTGCGTATCCCCATATTCCAGCGCGATCCTGTTGAAATGATTGCGTCTTTATATAAAATTATGTGTTTGTTTGACAACGTAATTTACCTCTTCCTGCTTTTAGCGACTCCGATGTCAGTCCCCTGGCGGTGTGATGTAAGACTTTTTGTATTATTAATATGTTTACGTATCCATTTATATCCATTTCGGTGACTGGAATGTGATATATTTGAATCCTTCGAATTAAACAGGCCTATAGGACTTTAGTAAAAAATGGAAACTCATTTGCTTTTCTTTTGTATCTATTCTATTCACTTAATATAAGAATACATTATTTATTTGTCTTTTAAATGGTAAAATTCCTTACATACGACGATGATCTGTGGGGAGGTACTGTCACCACCACTGTGTACTAGTTTGACGTAGCGGGTTCCAGGTTCGACCCCAGCCAGACAAATATCTGAATGATGAATCCAGATTTTTATTCTGGGTGTGGGTGTTAATTTTCGTTCATTTTTGTGCGTGTACAGGGCACCTACAAAAGAGCAAAATCCTTATGTGGGGTATGAGTGTAGAAAGCGTTATTATGTTTGACAAGTGATAGAATCAGTATGGTCCGACTGGGGAGTTACTACCGCTACATCTATTTCTAGCGTGAAGCAGTTATTATATTTCAGTGGATGAGGGTGGATGCATATTCCCCTAGCTATATATAAGGCGACCATCATATTCATAAGAACTGACAAAAAATGTCTGATTGATTTGAAATGAAGCCTCCGTTCTGTTTTATTTTTATAGTACGGAAGTAGCAAACGAGCATGCAGTCCACCTGATGGTAAGTGGCTACTGCCGCCCATGGCATAGACATCTGTAATCAACCTTAGATAAGATCAACATCTCACCTAAGGTTAGCTACAGATGCGTTGCTACCCCTGAGGACTGAAATGAAAAGCCTCGGAAAAGTATGTCTCCCTTACCACACTCTTCAGACCCGAACACAAAAGCGCATAACACTGCTGTTATTAGGCAGAAATAGGTGTGGCGGTGGTGCTTCCGGAGTAGAACCACAAAGAGTTCTACCACCTTCAACGCAACTGTGATTGATTGTACTATTATATGGACGATATGTTGAAAAGGGATGCACTATGGGCAATTGAGACCACTTAGAATCAGATGAACAGCTTGTTTGCTATTAAATCTGATAAAAAGCCGTAATTTCATTCGGAATTATTTATAAAAATGTCTGTTCCAACAATAAGCAGTATGTTAAGTAATAAATAAACGTAACTATAATGTGTTACAACGCTATAAGCAATACGATAAACAAGTTGCAGGTGTAAACTAAGCCAAATACCCCCTAAATTCGCTTAGAGTGTGTCCTAAAAATAATAATAGCAGTACAAAGTAAACAGCTATACTGACCCCTATTAACTGTCTTTACAGGAGCCTCTTTTTTACGATTATATCCAGCGTCCAAGAGACCCTCATACAACTTGTAGGTTTTCAGTGTTAGCGAATTTCCTGGCGAGTGGAGTAAAAAATTGTCAGTCGCAAGTAATATGTATAAGTCTTTTTTTTTAATTCTGTTCTAACACTGAGTCTTATTCTATGTTGACTTTACAAACCTTTCAACCTGGATAATTAGACAAACGCTTTTAAAGATTGTTTTCCATTGTCACCGAGGTGTTGGTGGCTATAATAGAAGATTGCAGGTAGACGTTGACTTTCCTTCTCCTAGATTTTTCTTAGTCGTCCCCTACAATATCCATAGAAAGAAAGTGTTTGGTCTTTCTTATTTTAAGTCTGAAAGGTATAACAATTGTTTAGTGCATATGATTCAAATTTGAAGATCAGCAAATCGATTTAAGAAAGAACTAATATAATACACGCATCATCTTACTTGTATACACAAGAAACGAAAACAAGCAAAAATCGTCGATGTTTTATAATTTAAACAAACCATCAATATTTCAAAAACGGTAAAATTTTTATATTTTTACTTCTTTATACTTGTAGGTCAGCCCTAATCTATTTTCCTCTCAAATGCCTTGGTACTAACGGCAAACGAGCATGTAGCCCACCTGATGGTAAGTGGCTACTGCCGCCCATGGACACCTTTAATCAAAGATAAGATCAAAATGTCACCTAAGGTTAGCTACAGATGCGTTGCTCCCCCTGAGGACTAAGATGGAATGCCTCTGATAAGTATGTCTCCCTTACCACAATCCTTAAACCAGAACGCAGCAGTGAATAACACTGATGTTATACGGCAGAAATAAGTGTGACAGTGGTGCTTCCGGAGTCGAACCACAAAGAGTTCTACCACCTTCATATGTTTATGTAATGTTACAT
>MOOZ01000177.1:283577-295388 GCA_002930495.1 Cecropterus lyciades
GAACTGCAATTCTATACGCGGAAGAGTTTATTTGTCATGTTATCGCTTCTGAATCTTAATTAAAATTGACGACCCACGTAGTCACTATACCGGTCTAACACGCAGTGGGTCCCGGGTTCTATCCCCGGCCAGACAGAAATCTGAATGAGGAGTTTAGATTTCTGTTCTGGGTCTGAGTGTTTGTGTGTTCGTCTTTATGTGTCCATGGCAACCACGATACAGGAGAAAATCCTACTGTGGGGCTATGAGTGTAGAAAGGGTTTATGTTTATTGTTTCTTTGCTTCAGGACTTGGACAAAACGACCAATTTATATTAAAGAATTGTATTTTAAAATGATTTTCGTCATACCAAACTAATTTATAACTTACTTTAAAACCGTTATTAATTTAATTTTGTACAGGCAGTTTTAAACTTCGTTTCACGTGAATAACACAAATAAACAAACAATTTCCATGGAATTTGGCACATAGTTAAAAGCTTTTATTTATCTTTTTGTTTGAATAATTTAATTATTCGAATATTTTTTAATTTCAGATAAATTTATCAGTTCCACAAAATATTGAGTTCATGTGAACATAATAAGATAGAATTAGTATTACACAAAATATTGAGTTCATGTGAACATAATAAGATAGAATTAGTATTACACAAAATATTGAGTTCATGTGAACATAATGAGATAGAAGTAGTATTAATTTAATGAATATGGTGTAAAATCTCATTATATACTTTGCTTTACTTAAACTAAGCCATGATTGCAATCCTTTTTGTGTTTCATTGATGGACAAGGGTCTTCATAAGGGAAGCCTGCAGCGTATCCCAATGCGTATTGGAGGAGGAGCTTCAGATTATTGACGAACCGATGTCGAATGGCTTACTCTACGAAACGTAGTAGCATGAATGAAATTTAGCCACTAGCGATCACCCATGGAAATTTCGAGCGCATTGAGCCTGCCTTTAACGTTGAAAACAAATTGATGTCTCCGATTTTATAAGACCTCAAAATTTTGCTGTAAACTGTAAAGAAATTTGCTACGCTGACACTTGCAGTACCACGCGATTTTTCGTGGATGGGGTAACTTTTTGGATCATTTGAGTACACACACATTCTCGCGTCCTGTCTACAGCTTCCATACTTCATCATCCATTGGTGCAGTATAAGATCGTTTTACACTCGTCCTAGTTTATACGTAACAATTGATACAGCTGACCCAGATCGATGTTCTAATTAAGATTGTTCCAACACACGTATTTATTTCGAGCCACAAAGAAATGTTTGCAACAATGCAACCCTCCACACGTGATTGTAGCAGACTACAAAGAGCCAACAATATTGTTCTTATCCCTGTTGAGTTCCGCTTTGCCGTTGCCGTTGCCCCAAATTTTTTATTAAGCTCTTTCCAATTACTTTTCAAGTTGTCTGTTTTTATTTTTTATTTGCGTACGAATGTATGGATAGAGTGTGTATCGGAAATGTATTGCAATATCAGATAGTGTTATAGATCACAAGATTATTCCCGCTGTATCGCCCGCTTTGGTCACGTCTGCCATGGTATTGAGTATCCTACATATGTGTTAACGTAGGTCATAAACTATCTGTGCGCCAAAGGACATGGGCAACTTTTATATGACTCTCTGCCTAGATTAAAAAAATGCATGTACATTTAAAAATTCTAGTTTTATATTATAATATATTAGTTTAGAGTATTCTAATAATAATAAAAAAAAAACAATTTCAAAGTCCAGGAACTTGAGGTTTTTGTACGTCTGAGAATTACAGATAGTTTTTTTTGTTCTCGAGGGGGAAACGTTCATAACCTGACGCCATGCGAGCGATGCCAGGTTATGTGGGATTTTTACAGCACTAAAACCCCCCCGGTGGCCGTCCTCTGAGCGCTTTGCCCCATCGGGCTCCACCCAAGTGAGCGGGTAAGCCCACCGCTTCGTCTGGTCTTTACGACGGTATGCGACCACATATACTGCCGTCCTTCCCGGGGTCACCTGGCTGGACGGTTCGAGCTCCCAACCTTGCCGCCCGCAAACCTAGAAGCCTTGACTAAAAGAAGAATTGACTAAAAGGTCAATTCTTACGACTGGCAGAGGATACCGTAGCCCTATTCTGATCCCGGAACACAGGGACGCGGCGTCGTTAAGAATGCCCGCGGCGACTCCTTTTCCAAGCGGGTTCAGCGCGCTCTCTGGCACATTCGGCGTCTTCCTTTGCAGAAATTACGTCGTTGCAGAAGGTGATCATGCCGTCCCAGGCCTCTTTGCGCTTAACCATCGCCACAACGATGGCCAACGGAGAAAGTACTGCTCCAACTTTTTGGACGAGGATCCGCTGTTCAAAATCTCATGCTAGGCAGAATTGGAGCGTGTGCTGTGCGGAATCCTCATCGTGCCCGCAATGGTGACAGAAGGCCGTCACTTCTCTTGCTATCCTGTTCAGATACTGACCGAAACAGCCATGTCCGGTGAGTATCTGAGTTACGCGGTAGGTCACTCGACCGTTACTCCTCAGCCAGGCTTGAAAGTTCAGATGGGTCTGTACGCCACAAGGATTCTCTGGGCTTGCCCCACTTATGCAGGACCAAACAACCAACCAACCCTGCACCAACCTCGTCTGCCTCCACCCCGATGAAAACCGTCCATGGCGAAAGCAGGCCTTCGTACCCTCTCCCATAGCACCGTCAGCGCTGAGACCCAAGCCTGTCCTGGGATTCCGTCCGGACTATTTATTCTACAACATGATTACGTTTAGTTTTTACTAATGAATATAAATAAGAAAAATAGAAATATATAATATTTATTTTCTTTTTAATTGCTTCTATAGAACCCTAACCGGGTTCTATAGATATATTCTATAGGTATATTCGAGAAGGTCTCGATAAACCGGAAACAAATAAATTACTTTTTAGATTAAATATTTTTTCCAAGTTATACATAAAGTAAAATATACATAACGTAGGGAAGGTAGGAGACTATAGGCTGTTCTTATTCTGTCAGCACTTTGTCCATCGCGGATTCGGGAAATAAGATTCAGTATGCAATCACAATATGCAGATGCAACTCGGATGGCAATGGATAACTTTATGGAATGCGACGAAGTCGGACTTACACTAATGTTTATCGTAGTATCTGTCTCCAATGGTGCCCGCTGACCGCTCCACCGTTGCTTGTCTCCACATTGATTGACGTTCTCTGTCAGCTGTCCACCTTAGTGCCCACCACCGTATCCGAATACACCCAAATCAATTAAGATTTGACGTTCCATTCTTCAATTCCCGACATTTGTATATATTTTAGATTAATTATTATTAGACTATGTACATGTTCACTTCCATCGAAAACTAGGAAAAAACTGGCCCTGGCTCTTCCAGTTAAATTCGAGCAGTGTGTTGCGTAAATATTACTGTATTTACGCAACACACTTACATTCTCACACACTTTCGCGTTTAAAATATTTGTTAGATGTTATAAATAATATCAGAGTATTAATAAAATTTTATGTAGAGGATTGCTAAACAATTAAAATATTTATTTTTAGTTTTATTTCTTGAAGTTAAAATATTTCAAATGTGAATTTTATTAGGTCAATAGGGATGTATTATACATATTATATGTATCAGTCGTGGCTTTTTAAATTTCTACTTCATTTTATTATATTTACCTTTCATATTTTATTGTACTATTCATTGTGGTTGAACTGGTAAAACATCAACTGGTTGCCTTGTATCGGATTCTTAAGACAAAGCGTTCTATACCTGGATAGGCGAAAAGATGGATTGACAGACTGACTAATAAATGAAACAGTTCCGCTGACACTCAGAACCCGCCCAAGGTCCACAGAGCAACTAACAAGGCAGCAATTCCGTTGGTCTATTACGTGCAGGTACCCGCTGCAGTAATTACACAACTGTATCCAATGCTCCCTTTGCGCCACGGCCAGTAACTACCAGTTCTTGTCTTAAATACACGCGATGACAATAAACACGATAGTACTACAAACTATCCGCTATTAGTTATTTTACGTGTACACGCCTATAAAATTCCTTACTTCGTGACAGTAAAGTGTACATGTAACTATGTTTTGTTTTATATTTATTCGAATTGAATCACAGTTAATTTGCACGTAATATTGAAGTTTTCTCCTTAAAAATCGATTTTCATATAATGCGGGTGCCTTATATGAAAAAATGTATGAAGAGTAAAATCTCGTGATCGAATGAACTCGTTACGTTTTTGGTGCGCGACCTATTGGCGACCTTTCCCTTTTTCATGTCGCATGGATGGACCTGTTTACAAAAATTGAATATTACTTCAACATTTCTCGTCTGTCGCATAGTTGGCGCTGTTTACAACAATTAATTTTAATTAATTAATATTACAACACTTAATTCAATTTAAATTTGATTTTGTTGCGCCTGTTTTGATAATCGTACTTAAGGAGTAAACTCCAGTCGTGCATCTCAGCTAACACACACTTATTTTTTATTGTTTCTCTGTTGGGCAGTCTTGATTGAAATATCGGGTTGATTATAGCGTCGTAGCACTGCGATTTGATACGGAAGTAAGACTCAAATCTTCCCGACGATTATGAAACATCACGAACAACATAACACAGGATCGTATCGTACCGTAGGTAAAAGCAAAATTTGGATATTCTCGCTAAACCACTTACAATTAAGTAGTAAGCATTCTGAATAAAGTTAATTAAGTGGAAGTTATATTGCTGTGCTCTAGCTTGAAATGTGATAAGCAAAAAATACTTGTATGGAGCATTCCAACTTAGTCCTTAAATGTAATACGAAATCTGTGGCCTACATCTGTGTTGGACTACTTGGGGTTGATTCCAGTTATCCATGGGCGGCATTTACCAATGAGTATACTGCATACTCGTTTACTAATTATATTTCTTAAAAAGGTGCTAGAACGAGCATGGTTCAACCGGAAAGGTACTACCAGCACAGTTACTTTCAAGGTGAAACTTAACTAACTTAGTTATGAGACGACTATCGTAGTCCTTAATACTGGCAAAGCACCCGTGTTCAAATTCAGATAGAACCTATATTAGAGGTAGGTAGGTATTTTTATGAACGGCAGTGACCACTTACCGTCAGATGGATCATTTGCTTCCTTAATAAAAATAATATTTTTAAAAACCAGTCAAGAGCGAGTCTTACTCGTGCACGAAGGGTTCCGTACCGTTATCACCAAGAAACGGCAATAAAATCACGTTTGTTGTATGGGAGCCCACTTATTTATTTTATTCTATTTTTAGAATTTCTTGTTATAGCGGCAACAGAAATACATCATCTGTGAAAATTTCAACTGTCTAGCTATCACGGTTTATGAGATACAGCCTGGTGACAGACAGACGGATAGTGAAGTCTTAGTAATAGGGTACCATTCTTGCCCTTTGGATACGGAATCCTAAAAATATATGCATATTACTCCTTAATACTTTAAGCTTGAACCAAATGAACCACAAATTTAGTTTGGAAATATGCGATTCAGAACTTTGGCTTAAGTTTACGTTAATAAAACCATCAATCTAACACACCTCAACATGTCACGTGTGTTCTAAAGTATCACGATCTACTCCACGGTGACCTACATCTAGTTATTAATGAGAGAAGTTTTAATTGTACCTCAAACCGCGTGGTTTACAGTGTAGGATTAAAATATTGCAAGAGAATAATCTTTTAGAAATATGTTGCAAGTATATGCAGTTTTTAGTTTTTTTTTGCCGTTATGACCCAGTTGTATGGATCGTGGTCACGAGGAAAAAATTTTTGCCGTGATCATTGGTCGGAACATCGGCAAAAATAAAATACAAAAAAAAGAAATTGAATAATCGCAAATCATGAGTAATATTATCCAAATTTCATTCTGAGATGATATTAAAAATAATATATAGCAAGGAATACATTTAAAAACTTTATTGAAAGCGAATACACTGTAGTGGATAATTAGTTTGTAAAAAATGTTTGTAAACATGGATAATTAATGATGTAAAAAAAAAAATGCATGTATTCATTAATTTTTTTATGTTTGTGGGGGAGATGTAGTGAATAATTAGATAGTTTTAGATATGAGTAGTCTCAATGTAGTCGGCATCCAATAAACACGTGTACCAAATCAAAACATCTTTGATTTCGCAGCCGACACTTCAACACATGTGTTTGGTAATTCGCACTGGCCAAAATACTGCAAAAGAATAAACACATTTTTTTTTAATATTTTGACGTTTCACCATAATTCACATGATTCAGACACTCATAACCCACTTGTTCTGACAGACATAGAACCCTTGTTCTGTATGAAGTAGCTTACAGATGTCCATGGGCAGCAGCAGCCACTTACCATCAGGTGGGCAGCAGGCTCGTTTGCTACTCCTATACTATATATAAAAAAATTGTATTCGCAGTTATTAAAATGTATTGAACGCTTGAAGGATGTTTGTTCTGTCGTTGTTTTATTCTTTTTTATACCTTCTTCTATTATCATTTGGCTCTAGTACCAACAATATATTTACGCCTCACTACTAGTTGTGGATCCCGTAAATCCCTGGGTGGATCTGAAGCGTTCTCAACCATTCTGATGTGTATTGGAGGTACGGGTGAGATATTAACCCATTTTTGAACCGCCCGTAAGAAATTTGTACATGTGATTTTTTTTAAACCGTGGGACTATACGATTTATTAAAATTTTAAGAATAACAATAGGGTGGTCGGGGCCTGGAACTTAGACCAACAACTTCCGGTTCAACATTACAGGAGATATAAACTACATTGATGCGATAAACAACAAATAAAGTGTTTTTGTAACAAAATTTAATATTATTTTCAGAAAAAGTCTCATTCCCGAACATATAACATACTGTTTGCCACATGTACAGTGAATATTATGTACAGTTTGCAACTTGAACGATCAATTCTCGACGGCGACCTAAATCTCCAGTTATTAATGAGACAAGTTTTAATTGTACGTCACAGCGCTGTATGTGGGTTTATTAGTTTAGACCCCAACGCCTAAATGTAAGACTTATCTAGAATTTATTATGGCAGATTCTATGGCAAGCCTGTCTTGAAAGTAGGGTGTAGATGATTATTGTAAAGTAATGCTCATATTTTTTTCAGTTCAGATCGCTTTACAGTTCAGAATAATAGCTGCTTACTTTGGCTTTTATTAAACTTAATTAGTTTCATTTTGACATTTTTCTTTGTTTAAATGGCGATTTTCCACTACTGCACGAGAGATGGCGCTATTCGTATTTCTGAATCACGCTGTTGAAGTTTTCTCATTATCAGTTATATACACTAACTCTGGACTAAGTTGGGTCACGGCAGCTTCCCAGGCATGATCAGTTACTCTGACGCTAGATCTTTCTTTGGTATACTCGTAGTTATAAAAAGCTTTTTTCATAAATCTTACAAATTTAAAATTTTTAATTTGTCAGATTTATAAAGAACAAATACGAATTCTTTCAGTTTCAGTACTTAAGTATAGTAAAGTATATATGAACAACATGTATATATTATATAGGATTCCATTCTTAATTTAGGTTATTAAAAATGTGTACTAACTGATAGACACCACTCTTTAAACCTACTTTGTAATAGAGTGTAACACTCCTGTGATATGGTTTGTATTTCCTTTTAATTTCTAACTTACTTTTTAAAGATTGCATGTATGCATTTTTATATTTAGTTTAGTAAATAATCCTGTATATTTTCTTATCGTCATGCGAGCTGCACCTCTACTTTCATGTATTTTCTGATACAATAAATTAAGTTAAGTACATATAACCATCAGAATGCATTAGCTATCTAAGCTAAGTTCTAAATCATTGTGGGTCATGTGATAAAGCGTTAGAACGGGCGTTCAAAGAACGTATGTCCTGCGCTGCTATCAGCTGTGTTTGTGCAAACCTGATCTTAATGGCCGTACGTGGAAGATTTATGCTGCATCGGAACGTGAGGCATGTAGCGACGATGTGAGCATAGTTTGTGAACAGGAACTGAAGTGTGGGTTTTTGATATTTTATGTATAGAGATTATTTTGAAGGGATTTACGCCTTAGGGAGATGCCTTTAAAATAATCCATCTTCTTGAACATTCTGAAACAACGGTGGTTTCAGAAGGTTCTAGAAGAAGCTGTATTATATCCTGGCCTGGCCGACTTCACATACCATGGAGAAAATTACTAAATGGGACTCTTAATGGTAACTAAAATGTGGGTTTTTCACATAATATATAATATTATTTTTAAAGTCTCTTCGTGGTTTTAGAAGGTCTCAGAAACAGGTTCATATTTCTAAAATAGCCAGCTTCACATACGAACGTAACTTAAAGGGAAAAAATACATTAATTTGCATTACATAATCTTGACTAGTGGGTGGGTGTCTAGGATACAAACGCCAGACTACTTGCCAGAGGCTAAATGTTCAATATGAGGAATCATTGTTAAATATCAGGTGTCGTAAGAAAAACTTACTTGTACTTATGCAAGGTACTCTAAATTAGTGTGTATAATTATATGCATATTATTTGTTTAAAGTAAGTTGAGGAAGACGAGTAGATATTAAGTTAAACATTTTTATAATAAATTCCAGCGTCGTATATATTTCTCGCTCACACGTCATACAAAACATGATTTTGGATTACAATTCTTTAAACATGGTATATGTTTATATTTTTATTTTATTTTCTCTGTTTTATTCACTTATCAAACACCTAACTGTGAACATGGAACAAAGAGATTTGGCGGCCATTGTTTCAGTATCGTATCGTGAACTGGCGATCCGTCACCGAACCATTTTCAGCTATTGTCCCCGTGTACACTTCAGTGCCTAACAGGACACGTGCGTCGTTTAAATTTCCTACCATACATTATACATATTTTCGTCCTCTATTGTATGAATGATGGTATGTGGTTAATTTCGTAATTTTTGAATTCATTTTTAGTGTCCAATTACGTTATATAAATCATTCTCGGACGAAATTTATATTTTTACCCGACTACGTCAGATGGAGGGCAAAGTTTACCTTCTGCCTACTGTATATATTTGTAAAAGGTGTAAAATGTAATCAAACAAATAAAAGCATATATCATCAGAGAAAATATAAAAAGAAGACCCACCCCTGTGAACATGAACACAAGTACTAATATCAAGATGAATTTCAATACGACGAATTTAAATTATAAAAAAAAACTGGATATAAATAATAAATAACAAAATATTTAATAAAAATTATATAAAGGTATAATCAAAATATTTCGCCGTAACAAAAGACATAGTAAGACTTCTATTCTAACGACTTCGAATAAACAGAAAAGGTTTAAAAATAGTCGAGATCATATCGAAGCCAGGTCTGTATTGCGGAGAACGTCAAAGCTCGTACAGTCTCGAACTAAAAACTTGAATCTCGGTATCGACAGCTCTAAATCCTTTGTGGACGGGGTTTGTATGGGAAAATATTACTCAGAGATTTTCATTTCCATTGAAAGGGATTATTGTAGGAATCATTTTTCTTTCCTTTAAAAATCTAGTTCGATGTTGTGTTTTTTAGCTTTATGCCTACAATGGAAACACTGTTTTGCTTGCGCATTGTATGCAAATATGCTAACTATATACATATAAAGGTGGTACGCAAAGCCTATTTCTGCCTAATAACAGCAGTGTCAAGTGCTGCTGTGTTGCTGTTCTAGTCTGAACGTGATAAGGGAGACTTACTTATCCGAGGTGTTCCAACTTGGTCATCAGGGGTAGCAACGCGTCTGAGTCTGACCTGAAGTAAGACTCTGATCTTTTCTGGCATTAACAGATGTCAGATGGGCGTCAATTGGCACTTACCATCTGGTGGACTGCGTGCTCGTTTGCCACTTCCATATTATAAAAAAATGCATTTTTGGTTGCGCGGCCATACCCTGCAACCAAAAGGGAGACATATTCGAGGAAAATACATATCTGAGATGATCTTATTTAGTCTTTAGGACTAGCAACGCATCTGTGTTCTACCTCACAAAGGCTTATGTTATTTGAGGTCGGTTATAAATGTCCTTGGGTGGCAATGGCCACTTACCTCTAGTGTATGCATATTGCATAGAAGTAGCTTTTCTATGTTACAAGAAAATAATGACTTCATGTGTTTTTTTTTTTGATAAATAAAAACAAATTTAACTTTTTACATTGCTATGTTATTCTCTTCTTATCGTTTTCTCAAATCTATGACTGGTGTAAGTGTAGTGGGCGGTTCGATTTCAGCGGGAAAGTGAAACACCTGGTCAGAACCAGGTCGCCTAAATGCCTCTTATCTGCCTTTAAATCACACAATAGCAGCTATCATAAAACAGATTTTATGATAGTTGCTATTATGTGTTTAGAAGCCAGATAAAAGGCATTTAGACGTTTTGACTAAGTTTACACGGGTAGCCACCCAAACGTAGCCAACTTTAGGTCTTGTGTCCTATTTGGGGATGATTACAGATGTCGGATCACATTGCCAGATTATCGGTTTTACTCAGGTGAGGTCGTGTTCCGATTCGGTGGTAGGCTAAGATAGAACTTTGTAACAGACGATATGTCTCTCCAGATCTACTAAAAAAAAAGACATTTCTCCATGCCTTCAGCTGTAACTTAATCGGAAGCACCACCGCCACACCTATTTCTGCCTAATAACAACAGTGTTATGCGCTGTTGTGTTCTGGTCTGAAGGGTGTAGTAAGGGAGACATACTTTTATGAGGCATTCCATCTTAGTCCTCAGGGGTAGCAACGCATCTGTGGCTAACCATAGGTCATAGGTGAGATTTGATGTTACCTAGTGTTGATTAGATGTCCATGGGCGGCAGTAGCCACTTACCATCAGGTGGGCTGTATGCTCGTTTGCTACTATCCATATTATAAAAAAAATGTTAAAAATTACCAAATGGATAAATCAGAACGAAGTTTACGGTTATACATACCTATCAAATATACCTATAACGTATCAATGTATGCTTGGAAGTCGAGGTACAAGATTTATCACGAAAATCGTCGCGACTCATAAGTCAACAGAAACGTAACACCTGGCAATGGATTCCTTTATTGGCGAATAAATCACATTCTCACTTATCAGCACATGCCGCCCGAATAATGGTTATATGATCTGATTCACACTTCGATAATAATATATTTGAGAAAGGGAACAGAATAGACACTTCTGGGGATTTATTTGACCGTTGAAATATAGTAAACTGGATCGAGTTATAATTAAGTGGATGTGGTTATGATTTTGCTCAAAGATTATTTGATTATAGGTAAATAAACATTTTTAATAATATACCGTAATTGTACAGTTTGGCAACTCATATGTAGTGCATATGAGTTGCCAAACTGTACAATTCTATCTGAACTGAGGTTCTATCTGAACTCGATCACACATGCGTTGCTACTCCAGAGAACTAAGATGGTCGCCTCATATATGTGAGGCGGCAACCGCACCCTTCCACCCAAACGCAAGAAATGCTTTTAGAAGTCCGAACCACCCACAAACAGTGGGGATGGTAAATATCTTTTACATTTGTACATTATCTTACAATGTTTTAATAACATTGTATTATTATGTATAAATGTTAAGGATCCGGGAGGTATTTGATCTCCTAGAGAATTGCCCGCGTAAAGAGGGTACCCCTCGAGGCCCGAATATCCTTGCACAACCGCCCTTGTGTCGATACAGCCATAGCATATGTGAGACCGGAGGGTAAGACGTCCCCGAATATATATATAAGAAATGCTTCACGCTAGAAATAGGTGTTCTACCACCT